>CAKAOH010040349.1:0-88113 GCA_916701665.1 Sebastiscus tertius
TATTTTCCAAGGGGTCCCTTGACCTCTGACCTCAAGATATGTGAGTGAAAATGAATGAAAAAAAAGAAATACCAGTAATAAATTTATTTTTATCATTATTTTTCACTAGTAATCATATTGACAAAACAAAACTGGCAGCGTCAGGAGCTAGTTTTTTTATTTTTTATTCATTATCAAAAATATACACACAAGGCACTGTCAATTATCCTAACAGTAAGAAAAACAACTTTAGGTTGAGCGTGGGCAACAACATATATCAAGGATATCATTAAAAGTGAATATAAAAATAGTAAGTAAAACTGGTCACGGAACAAGTAATACAAAATAAATGAAGAAAAAACTATATATACAAACTGTTCTCAGACGCTTTTCTTAATTGATCAAATGACAAAACTCTTGAATCTTGAATTTTGAAATTAAAAAAAAAAAGAAAATCATCATCTGAAAGCCATTGGTCCAACAACTCTCGCGAGAAGTGAACCAATGGGATGTCAGAGCTCCATGACAACACTTCCCTGAACTGAACCCAGGTCAGTGTTCTCGTCCGGCTCCTTCAGCGGTTACATCAGCGCTCGTATATCACAACTGCAGCTCGACCAGCCGAATGAAACCGGCCTCATCAACCAGCAGAGTGAAGAATGAATCATGGGGCAGCGTTACTGTGGAAACGACGGTAACTTCTTTTGTTAACCTAGCATGTTAAATACGGTAAGCTAACAAAAAGCGAGTGAACCGACGACATGTGTCATGGTGCGGCGGGCTTTATTGATGACGTCAGCTGCATGGTTGTAGTTGTGTTTGTAGCCGGTGTTCATCCGCACTGACGTAACGCTAGCAACCATATAATTGTTCCGTTTTTGTCCCTAAGCTCGTTGAAGACTGGGCTCAGTAATCCTCTGCTGCAATAGCAGGAAACACAATACAAGAGAGAGCCACAGCTAGCAGCATGATGATGCTCCAGCATGGCTCCACACAGCTCCTCTGCCTCACAGCCAGCAGTGGGGTTCCTCTTTTCACAAGAGGAGCCTCCAAACAGCTGCCCTTCTCTGTCATCGGCTCCTTGAACGGTGTCCATATGTTTGGAGCCGGTCAGGGAGTGGTGTTGTCCAGCTGTGAGACTGAAGGTGGGGGTAAAGTGGTGTGGAGGGTGTTCCAGGACAGTGTGATGCTCATTGCTGTGAGTGCAGGTGGTGGACAAGGTGGTGCAGGAAGCAGCAGCAAAGAGGAGGAGGAGGTCTGTTTACAACGCCTCCTGGAGAATGTGTGGAGCTGCATGGTGCTGGTGTTGGGCCAGGATGAGCTGACCAATGTCAGGAATGTGGAGAGGCTGAAGAGGGACTTGAGGTCCTGCTTCTGCCTCATTGATCAGCTATTGGAGGAGAGGCCAGAGGGCATCCTGGGTAACCTGACGCACTGTGCTGATTCACTGCTGCCTCCAAACCCCACTCTGCTCCAAGAGGCAGTGGATGGCTTTGCTCAGGCGACAGACAGTGAATTTGGCTGTCTCATCGTCCACGGGCGGGTAGCTGCAGCGACAGAGAAGTGGTGGCGCCTCGCACCGCAGGAAGTTGTGCTGCTCTCTGCTTTGATGTGGTCCCTCTCGGCCTCTGGATCAGCCTCCTGTGATTACCCAGTTTTCCTTCCTCAAGGCAGCCCCACCGTGGCCCACCGCCTGCTTCGCTTCCAGCTGCTCCCCGGCGCAGATGTGTGCGTGCTGTGCGGCCCCACCCCTTCCCTGCACAGAGCTGAGAGCGGGCTGGTGGGTCGTTTCTGGACACCCCTGGTGGAGACCCTGAGAGACTGCCTGGCCGTTGGAGAGCGCTGCCTGCCAGGATCTGTATCCCTGCGCCCTGATGTGCTGGCCCTTCTTCTCATCAACCGTGAGACACGTCGCTCACTCTCCTGTGTGCGGACTTCCACCAATCATCCGCCCTGTGACCCTCCTTTACCCTCCAAGGCCCGCTGCTGGGAGCTACTGAAGCTCTTCTACGTCTTCAGCACGACGCGCTACTTCGCCCAGGAGGAGACTTTGTGTGTCTCCCCAGAGGAGAGGGCTCAGAGAGGCAACACTGAGGACTTTGTCCTTGGATTCTCCCATCAGCCACTACAGTGCTATCTAGTTACAGAAGAGTGCAAAAGCTTTGGACTGCAGACACCACAGCACCAGCTCTTCCTGCTCATCCCACTGTCAGTGCCCACCTTTGCACTGCGTACGGTGGCCACACAGACTCTCTCTGATATAGTTGCGGCCACTGGGTTTTAATCTTAATTTTTGGTAGGGCTATTCAAAGGTATTCGAAGCTTCGGGACAGTGCCACTGCCGCAATACTGTACACACTCTCACCTCTACACTTAACAAATAGTGATATCCGTCCGAGAATAACTAATAATAATTCATGTTGAATATGAAAAATGAATAATGTTGTGGGATTATTTCTTATTTCATGGGCTGTTTTGGGATTTATACAATAGTATTACATACTTAAATATACAAAAATAAATGAAGCATTACCATAGCAACGGTCGAAGCTTTGAAGAATTCGGGTCAGCCCTATTTTTTGGTAAACACACTAGGGCTGGACGATATGGAGAAAATCAAATATCACAATATTTTTTACCAAATACTTCGATATCAATATTATGACGATATTGAAGGGTTGACAATTGGTGCTTCCACAAAAGAATTACACTGACATTTTTGATAAATAATCATCAGTAATGTGGATATAATGACTATGTGGGTAAAGGCAAATAATAGAACAGTCTGGTAAGTTCAGTAAATTACATCACTTTGTAATGCAGCCTTTAAAATCAAGAAAACACAACAGTTATGCCATATTACGCTATCTAAGATCTTAGACCATATCTAGTCTCATATCACAATATCGATATAATATCGATCTATTGCCCAGCCCTAAAACCCACCATCTTTTACCTAATAATATGTTAACATACAGGTGAATAGCTATTCATTCTAATGTGAATTAGCTGCTGCTATTTAGATTTTTCCTATATCTTTATTGATGATCAAAACCATATACAATTGCATGTTGAGTAACAGATCTAGAGGCATAAAAATCAGCTTCCATCTGTCATATTTTGTAAAGACAATGATGATGATTAATGGACCACTGGTAAGAGATGCACATTAGAAAAGGATGTTACTGATAATCGGGTATTTTTACTAGCTACTGCTCAAGGATTTAATACTGATGAAAATATGAAAACAATTGAAAATGGCATACCAAAGTGAACTGCTTTGAGCTTTGTTTTGCATTCAAGGGATAAATCACTGTTACACTATTGTGTCTAACTTCACTGGCTTCCAGGCTGCATGGTTAGACTTACTGAATACTAACATTATCATTAGGGTTGCACTGTATTTCAAAGTGTATTAGAGAGTCATGTGAAAATGCTACACTGGGATAAATAAGTGCCTACTGTTTGTTCTTTTGAATCATTTGGCTACAAATACAATGAAATGATTTATTTGTCTGAGCTACTTTTAATCCTAGTTAGCTAATTTCTGTGGGTCTTGTGGTCCTGAGTGATCTGATTATATTTTTCCTTCTGCTAATGCGATAATGAGAATGTTTGGCCTCTCTTGGTTGAATGTTTCATGGCAAAACATGACGACGGTGCAACGGCAACTAAGACCTATAAACCACTTGCCAAAAAAGAGGCAATTAAACAGAGAGTTTAATGGTTGTAAAGGACCAGTGTGTAGCATTTTGGGGGATCTAATAGCAGAAATTGAATATAATATTCATAACTATGTTTTCATTAGTGTATAAATAACATGAAACTATGGATCACTGTGTTTTCATTAGCTTAGAATGAGACGTTTATATCTACATCAAAGAGTATAGAAGCAAAGAGGCACAACTCCAGTGCTTTTTTTGACAATGGCTGCTAGACTGAAAACGCTAATGAGTCCATTGCCGTGGATGCATAAAGAGACGTCTGTAAATCAGAGGATCTTTTTTTTTTTCGAGGCTGTAATAATGGATATATTGGCTGTAATTCATCACTTTTAATATCTTATAATGCACACATGGGCTGTATACTCTAAGCCTGTACCGTGTTGGATGTATTAACGTCTCTTCCCAAACAACCGGCTATCAGCCAGTAGCTAATAGTGCTAGTAGAATGACATAAACAGAATTGAATGTAGTTGTAAGCTATTTACTACCACGCAGGGCAAAAGCACAGTACACAACCTCGTATACATCCATGGTGGGTGGTCTATTGTACATCTATTTTGGAGGTCCTTGACATGAAAAAGTTTGAGATTGCTCTCAAAATCTGTGTGCTGGATTTTTCTAACTTCCATTTATGTCCATCGCTCACTTTATGCTCCGCTGGGAAGCAAAATAGTTTAATAAATAAATAAGTAAGTAAATAGTTATAATAGTGTGTATATTTATAATATTTCTATTGTTCAACACAGGCATACGGCGGATGTTTTACTGGCTTCCGGTAGTCGCTTTCAGTCCAAAATGATGGAAGCGTAGCTCTGCTGCTGGGGACTGGCGTTGCAATGGAACGAACAATTGACTTTCACTTCTTAGAAATATAGGTTATTTGTATATATAGGGAGCGGGTCCTCTTCACGGAGTCCACCATGTTTCTACAGTAGCCCAGAACGGACAAACCAAACACTAGCTCTAGAGGGAGCTTTTGCGTTTTTACATTACCTGAAGGCCACCGTAGTTCTCCGACACGCTTGTGAAACTGTGGTAACGTGAGCCACAGAGTGCAAAACCGTGGTACTGCCAGCCGCCGTCTGACTTCCGTTGCTCCTAAAGTAGTGTTACTATGGTAAGGATGGCCTCTGAGCGAGGCCAAACGGCGTTACCACGGTTTTGCACTCGGCGGCTCACGTTACCGCAGGGGAGGGATACTCAGTTGGTTTCAATCTGCAACCACACCACTAGATGCCGCACAACTCCTACACACTGTGCCTTTGAATATTAGTATTTGAATCTAATCTGCTCATCAATGAAAGCTGGTAACATTTTATAAAGGTTTTTTTTCACATCTCAGACATTTTGTTGACCGCTATAAGGCACAGACAGTAGACACTATGGAGTACTGTATATACGTGCATTCAACTTTACATCTGCTCAAGTCTGTGCTATAACTCATAATTACAAATGCAAAACCATTGCTTTCTGTTGAATTAACTATCTGTATTCCGCACCACATAATGCTATAATAACAGTGGCAATGACTATTGACAAAACACACACACACCATTGTTGAACGAATACTTCACATCATGATAATTGCAGTGGTTTTTTTTGTTGTTGTTTATAACTGCATTGATGATTTCAAGAAACTTATTGCAGTCACACTTTTCAGTGTGAAGCCACAGAGCTTTACTTGTAGTTTCTAATTACACAGATGCTCTGCTCTCCAATGCTCACTTTTGTGCATTTCTGTTTCATTATAGCATTTGATCTAATTATTCTGATTGCACATTTAAAGGGACTGTTTGTAACTTTTTACACGTAGAAATCTACCAAGTCGGGATCCAATGCGCGCTCTCGTGTGGCCGGAGTCTCTGCTCCTCTGCCTGCCTGCCTTCACTCACACACTGCGTGCGTTCTCGCTGTCTCGCTCACTACACACTGCAGAAGAGTTAGCCCCGGAGGCTGAAGCAGGAAAAGCCAACACTACGATCAGCATTGATTCATGGAGAGACCTTCATCTGGTCAGCTAACATTACTACCAAGCAGGTGAAATATAGAGTGATATTGTGGTTTTAGCTGACGTGTGTCGCCTCACTGTTTTGAGCGATGCTCGTTCATGTCTATTTAGAGCGAGCAAGTGCTTTCGTTGACTTAACGGCCACAGGTGTCGCTGTTAACAAGCAATTCTGAAAGTTACAAACAGTCCCTTTTAATACAGATTTAAATTTGCATTACACCACTTCAGCACATACAGGAAACTTAAAGTGGTTTGTAGTCGAAATAGGAGGAGCATTCATGAGTTTTTTGTTTGTGTTTAACCAAGTCCTTCAAAAGTCTCCACCCAAAACTGCATGGAGCACCCAGAACAAAAAAAGTGAGGCTCAGTGCAGTCAGTCAGGGGGACAAAGTGTGGAAGCTGTTCGAGCCACGTCTATAGTTGTCCAAAAAGCAGTTTCAGCAGCTCGGTAACCGGAGAGCCGAGCCTAATTGACAGCTCTAGCCTCACGGTGCGTAAAGATAACGGAGTTGGGGGAGGGATGTAACGGTTGAAGCCACACAAAGGGGGGGGAGGGAGGGAGGGATACTCCCTCTCTGGTTGTAGGGTTTCCATGTGTGCAGGCAGAAAACCCCAATAACTTCAGAGTGAGACAGTTAGTCAGTGTACGTGGATGCAAAACCAGGGGGTTTAAGAAACATCCTGGGATTATATCAGTGTAATCTGTACTTCTCTGAAAGGTCCAAAGGTCTGAGCACTGAGACATTTTTAAGGAGCGCGGTTGCACAACTTTTAATTTCACTTCTCTCGAGTGAAGAGTCGCTGTAGCACCGCAGAGTCATTTACTAGTTACCAAACAACATGTCAGCTACGCGGATGCAGCTGCTGTCACCCAGAAACGTCCGGCTTTTGAGCCGCGGGCGAAGCGACTTGTTAACCGGCAGCAGTGGAGCTCAGCGGTCCGGTGGTGGTGGCTCCTCCAGGCTCCGTTCACTCACCACCTCTCTGTCCTCCTCCTCCTCCTCTCCTCCCGGCAGAGCTTTATCCAGTCTGAGTGCGACGCGACGTGGGCTCCCCCAGGAGAAGATGACCGAGAACGGAGTGACGTCCCGGGCCAAGGTGTTGACTCTCGACACCATGAACCCCACGGTGAGGAAGGTGGAGTACGCCGTCCGGGGGCCCATCGTGCAGCGGGCTGTGGAGCTGGAGAGGGAGCTCTCTGAGGTTGGTACTGTTTATTATACCACCTATATATGGACATATCATTTGTGGCTGGTGTTTCATGTCCATCTTTCATTACATCAACCTGTTGTGCTCCTTCTATTGGTCAGATTGTGGCAAATATCTGTATATCTGTGTACCATATGGTCTGTGTACCATATGGTACACAGATATTAGATAAAATATTTTATGTAGACCACCAGTGTTCCCAGAATATTTTATATCAAAAGAAAATGTTGTACTCCACCTAACCGTTTGAAAGGCCATTTTTACAAGCTACTGCTCAAGGATTTAATACTGATTCAAATATGAAACAATTGAAAATGGCATACCGAAGTGAACTGCTTTGTTTTGCATTCAAGAGATAAGTCACTGTTACATTATTGTGTCTAACTTCACTGGCTTCAAAGCTGCATTGTTAGAAACAAACAAAAGTCTGTCAAATTGTTCAGCACCTGCCATAATGATCTGTTTTATATTAGGGCTGTCAATCGATTCAAATATTTAATCACGACTAATCGCATGACTGTCCATAGATAATCATAATTAATTGCACATTTTTTTTATCTGTTCTAAATGTACCTTTTTAAAGGGAGATTTGTCAAGTATTTAATACTCTTATCAACATGGGAGTGGGCAAATATGATTGCTTTATGCAAATGTATGAATATATTTATTATTGGAAATCATTTGCCAATACAAAACAACGACAAATATAGTCCAGAAACCCTCACAGGTACTGCATTTAGCATAAAAAAAAATGCTCAAATCATAACATGGCAAACTCAAGCCCAACAGGCAACAACAGCTGTCAGTGTGTCAGTGTGCTGACTTGACTATGATTTGCCCAAAACTATATGTGATTATCCTAAAGTGGGCATGTCTGTAAAGGGGAGACTCGTGGGTACCCATAGAACCCATTTTCATCCACATATGTTGAGGTCAGAGGTCAAGGGACCCCTTTGAAAATGACCATGCCAGCTTTTCCTCACCAAAATTTAGCGCAAGTTTGGAGCGTTATTTAACCTCCTTCACGACAAGCTAGTATGACATGATTGGTACCAATGGATTCCTTAGGTTTTTTAGTTTCATGCCAGTATCTTCACTCTAAATGAGCCCACAACCAAAAAATCGTTGATGCGTTAATGCATTAAAGAAATTAGTGGCGTTAAAACGGATTTGAGGCTTTGTTATTATCGCGTTAACTTTGACAGCCGTAGTTTATATTCATTTGAATCTCTTGGATTTTTAAATATTAATTGGTGGGTTGATTGGTTAATTGAAGTATGAACATCACATAATTGCAGATCAGCAGGTTTCCATTCCTGGTTATTTTCCCACTATTACTATTTAAACATCATCCCAATATGAGTCATCACTCGCTGTGCTGTTTACACAACCTCTTATCAAAGTCCATCAGTTAGTCAGTAAACCTTGAGGAGGCTGATCATGCCAGAGAATCTGTACACTGATATGATGTTAATGATGTTCAACCTGTTTTTACGCTCATGCAATGTTCCTGAGGAAGCTGATCATGACATAAGATCTGCATGCTGATATGATTTTCAAGTCTAACCTAACCTGTTTTTGCACCCTGTCAGAAAATCTGTGGATTGGTATGATGTTAATGACTAACCTATTTTTGAGGCACGTCTCTAAACTACGGCTGTTTATTTAAAGATCCTCAGTTGAGAGGCGAAAGTTCAGAGTCTAAGCCAGAGACTTTTTGTCCTGTTTATATCTGTGTCTGTCTTACTAGTGATGCACATATCTGTTGCCTCACTTCACCTCTGATAGTGCTCAGTGTTCAAAATGTCCAATCTGGACTGTTATCTTTGTAATGATTGGTCCTCTCTAAAGTTTACAAATCAGTAGGAATATATCCATATTAGTTTCTCAGCTCTTGTGTCCAGCATTTTAAGCCAGCTCTTCTAAATCCATTATATGAATTCATCTTATTTTTTTAATCCAAGATATTATAGGTCTTTTCCAGCTTATTCGCATTATAAGTGCAGACTATTTTTGTGCATTTCTCTCTTTTTTTAAAGAGCTATATCCGATCCCTTCTTCTCACACAGTTCATGGTGATGTGGCAACCAGCTGTTAGTGTACCGAGTGCAGTCTGGTGTGAAAACTGTCCTCTCTTGAGTGCTTTGCTCAGGAAGGGACGAGTATTGCCAACAGGTTTTTGCACAGGTGAAAGGGCCAGCAGGGACTGTAATGACAGCGATGACATTTTTAACCAGATGGTTCACTGGCTCCAAAGATTTTATGTTCTGTTTGCTTTGACCGATGCTTATCCGTAGCTGATCCCCTCTCTCTTCATGGGATATTTATTTTCTCCTCAACTGTGCAAGAATTTAATCAGGCGTTATCAAATTGATATTTAGATGTTCAAAATGCAGAAGAAGTTGCAGTTGGATTCAGCTAGTAAAAAAAAAACAGTCAATTGCCATACCTCCTACATGATTTGATTTGATTTGATTATTATTGTGTCATGCATCAATAATATGCCCAGCCCAAACGGGCTTACAAGACACCATTATTTAGAAAATAAAGAAAAGACAAAGGCTGAATCCAAAGTAGCATTATATAAATTACAAATAATACTAAACAAATAAACCATCCTGACGTTATTTTTCCAAGCTTGAGAAACAAAAACTTATAAGCAATAAAATTAAATAGCCTTTCCATTTTTTCATCACCCGATCACCAAAACATTTCTGGATTTTGAACAGACATTTCATTAAAAAATAGGAGTTCTTAACTCATCGTAGTGTGTTATTCAGTTTCAACTTCTCCTGACTCGCATACTTCGCACAACCTGTTCTCCTGGATGTTTGTAAATCTACTGATTTCAAGGGTCAGAGGAAGGATTCCTGTTATTAACTGTGCAACTAAAGACCTTTGTCTCCTTGATAAGTTTGCTATAACATAAGATTCAGTGCCATAATTGTGCTTGATTTGAATATATGTTTATAATTTTGGTTTTAACAATATACTGTATCTTTCAACCATTTTTCTTCAAATCTAGCAACTACTTTCTTCTAAATCATTACTATACATATATTGCAATTCAGCTTCCTCAAAAAATAGCATGAACAACTACAACTGCTAATGAATTTTTATATTCATCACATTTCCATCTACGACAAAGGAAGCACTGTGATGTCTTTGCCCGTCCCGCTGCCAGTCTTTTCAATAGTACAGCTCCCAGCCGGAAGGCAACAATGTTGCACAACTAATCATCTACAATCCTCCCATCTTTGAGACTGTTCTTTCGTCAAAAACACATTCCTCTTCATTTTACAAACTCCTCCCTTGTGGTTTGGATGGTGTTTCCTTTCTTTGGGAAACGGGTCACAATGTTCTTGATTTCATCCATGAATTAATCACACACGCATGATCGCACGCTCTGATACCTTCCTCCAGTTTCCCACACACCTTGTTTTTGGGAGATCTCACATTGTTCTCGTTATTCTTCCAAATACTAAAGCTGTGTTTGTTGTTACATTTGCCAGAACAAGCAGTGCACAAATACAGGTTTCACATGCGGTTGATTACATAGTGCTCTTTGTCTATCCTAATGAGCTGCTAGCTGATAATGAATGGGGACCGTTTTTGAGAGAGTCGCTATGGGGGAAAGACAATAGATGCACAAGCCTAGTTTTTGTCTTTCCACTTATTCTGCCAGAATGAAAAGCGATATGCAAACCTCTAAAAACTCTTTCCATTGTAGAATCCATGCTGAGTTTGCATGTGAATTTTTCTAATCTTAGTTTATGTTACATTTAAAAGCTTAAGTCACAACATTATTTACAAGGACTTTCACTGTTTTACGTCATTAATGAAACGTTTCCTTTGTAAAGCCATGGGAGTAAAAAGAATGTTTGCTGTATTGTTTACTGGACTGTTTAATCAGCGCTGGAGGGCAAAAAGCTCTGGCCTTTTCAAGTCAGTTCTCAGGAGCAGAGGTCAGTTATGTTTCTAACAGATCCCCGTCATGAATGGGTGGTAGTTTTGACCTAGGGGTGTTATTCACTCGGTATAATGCTATTGGTCCAGACTGAGAGACGCCTCTAACATGTGGCCAATGAGAGAGCCGCAGACTCAAGCCTCCTGAAATCGGAACTAGAAATCAAACAAACAGCCTATTTTGATCAGTGTGAGGCTCCACTTGTGGCTTCTCTGCAGTGTCACGCTGTTCCAAACATCTGGAGTTAACACAGCATGTGTGTGTGCTTGTGTTTGTACACGTGGCAGCCGGCATTCCTGTTTGTCCTCCGTCAGTGGTCTCAGCTGCTCGAGAGATTATCTTTCAGAAACCTTATATTGTTGGCCTGGAAGAGAGTAAATTAATACTTTTATTTTGGTGATATATTATCCTAATTATTTTTGACGTTGTTTACTGCTGCTTTGCTGTCGTACCTCCTGCTGATCCTGGTCTACAATAAGGAGGTTAAAAGCCTCTGTGTACTGCATGTCTCTGTGTTCATGTGTCAGAACAGAAGCTTAATGATATCAGTACGATAAGGTAGTTTGCACAGGTTAAAACTTTGATCCCTTGTTTGCACCTACTATCTGCGTCAAGGTTGTGGCAAACACACCAAAATGCGTTAGAGGAATAGAAAAGCAAAGTCTTCTTCCTCCTTGACTTTGTTTGTGCATTGCTGCATGCGTGTGGGCATCTGCATCCTTATGCAGAAACACTAATCAAAGCTCTTAACAGTGCTCCATTGTGGTCAAAATCTCCACAGGGTACCTTTTTAAATGGGGCTCTCTTTCTGAAACTGAAAAAAATAGACACACTAGATTTTGTTTTATTACTTACTGACTAAATCACATTGAGAATTTACCAAACAAATCTAAAAGTTTGAATTTGAAATGTGCTGTAATATACCTGCACAGTTGTTTGCCTGTGTAGGTTCTGTATGTGCTAATCTAAAGGTAAACTTTTATAGTACTACTTTGTCCTGCATGTAGTCGTGGAGTAGCGAAGAGGCTGTTGTACCACTTAATGTATTCTGCCAAAATTTTGTCCAGAAAGGGATGTACCGTTCTGACTTTTTCAGTCCTGATAGCAATACCTGGGCTTTGGGTATACCGATACCGAGTACCGATCCGATACCAGCGTTTAATTAATAAGCTGTATGCCTCACTGTGTATAAGTGACTGGGATCATTCTTTTATGTGTAAGGCAACATCAGGCTTGACTTAAACATTACTTTCTTAACTTTGTAAAACAAAAAAGTAACAAATAAGTACATAGAGACTGTATACATTTATTGTATTGTTTTTATTATTAAAATAATAATGCATACACCAGCAACTTGCTACAAAATCTTCAAATTAAACAGGAATTAGATTCAATTTTAAACCTTTTTAATGCAGCAACAAATTGGTCAAAACTATGGAAATAAAATTCCAGTATATAATGTATACTGTATATTATATAAACATAGAATTGAATTGAACAGATCGGCCCCATTGTCTCCGATATCCGATCGAGCTATTTGAGTCAATATTGTCCTGATATCCGGTATCGGTGCATCCCTACCAGAAAGCCTAACATTTGGGACATGATGAAGACGAGATGGCAAAGCTAATAGTTAGTTGAGCATTTGAGCTTGGTTGATATTGTTCATTTTCACCATTTCTTTATACACTTCAGTGCCGGAAGTCACTGGTTCAGTCCAACCAACAGTCAATCTAGCCCATCCCTCCAAGTGGTTACCAAACCTGCTGTGTGTTCAGCAGCTGCTGGCCTCTCAGCCTCTTGTGGAATGAATGTTTATGGAAAATGTATGTATGTATGTATGTATGTATGTATGTATTTGGCCTGTGTGTGGGTACAGTGTCAAGGTTGTTTAGGGGTAGTGGGTGTTCACAGCCAACCCCATTCCCTTTTAACAAATCTAGTCAGGTTTGTTAGTGGACATTTCAGAAAATATTATTTCTTGTGTACAAAGTGAAGAATTGCTCTTGTTCACCTTTTTTTTTCCATTCTTTAGCTGTATAATAACTGCTGTATGTTGTGTTTATGCTCTGCAGGGAATGAAGAAGCCTTTTGTCGAGGTCATCAAGGCCAACATCGGCGACGCGCATGCTATGGGCCAGCAGCCAATCACTTTCTTCCGACAGGTCAGCTCCTAATCTTTCCCCCCCCAACCTCTCATCTAAATATAGCACCTCCCCTCTGACTTGTCAGTGTCTATGAAACACATTTCTTCCTGCTTGGTGTCAATACTGTAATCTGCGCAGGGTTTTGCATAATGTCCCCACCTCCCTTTTCTTTCAAGGTCTTGGCGTTGTGCTCCTACCCCGAGCTGCTGAATGACAGCACATTCCCAGAGGATGCTAAAAGTAGAGCACACAGCATTCTTCAGTCCTGCGGAGGCAACAGTATGGGTACGTTTCTGCGCAAGTGAGCTTTATATAACCCCAGTTGCTAATTATCACCTCTCTCTTTATACATGATGCTTTCTGGTGGTTTGGCTTCGTTATGTTAAAACTCTAAGTTCAAGCAACCTTGTATTGTCTTCATTTAAATCTGCCTCAGGTTCCTACAGCGCCAGTCAGGGCATAAACTCTGTGCGCCAGGATGTGGCCCGCTACATTGAGCGAAGAGACGGCGGTGTGCCCTGCGACCCAGACGACATTTACCTCACCACAGGGGCCAGCGATGGCATTATGGTACAGAACACCTCCCCTCCTTTCAAGTGTCTTTGTGCGTCCGTTGTACGTTTGTAACTTAAACGTTACCTGATGTCACGATCATTTTGCGGGGAATTTATTTACAACATTGAACTGACAAAACAGATGTATTTTTGGAGTGGACCCCTCGTGAGTGCGTTCACTCTTTTTTTAAAGGACGCGTCACATAAGCTGCAACTAGCAGGAAAACAAACGACTGTGAGAACAAAAAGTACAAGTTATTCAAGATATTCAAGTGCTAAAATTAGATCACTGATGCCCAAACATGTGTGGCTTGTGAGCCTTTAAAAGCCAGGTATAACACACTCACAATGCCTTGTCCATAGAAATAGAATATAAGAGTAGAATGGACATATCTCATTCAAATCAACATAGCAGGATGGTCAGATCTAAATCCAAATCCAAGGTTGTCTATGAGCTATCTTTCCTGTTCATACTGTTTCATTTCAAGCAGTTTGTAGAGTCCTGATGAGTCACAGCTGTCCAAGAAGAAAAGTAAAGATTTGAGAAAAGACAGAAAAAATAAGCACTATTTTATATATATAGCATATAGTTTTTCTTTTCTATTTTGTTGACCATCTCTCCCAACCATCATCAAACTTACTGCATGATGTGTTCTTTATGACTGTATGCTGTAGTGACGGCTTCATGCAGGAAACACAGCACGAAACTGAAATTCAGTGCAGGAAAACTCCACCAGTTTCCTTTTTACTCAAATATGTAGCCTATAGAGTATCATGCAGACAAAGCTACTGTGTATAATTCTAAACTTGTTGGTAACACTATTGTGCTGACATATCTTTCTTTCTTGACCCCCCTATCCTGTGCTTCTAGACCATGCTGAAGCTGCTGATGTGTGGCGAGGGCGCGGCCTGTACAGGCATTATGATCTCCATACCCCAGTATCCCCTGTACTCGGCCGCGCTGGCCGAACTGGGCGCCGTGCAGATCAACTATTACCTTAACGAGGAAAAGTGCTGGAGCATGGACATCAGCGAGCTGCAGCGTGCCCTGGATGAAGCCCGGCGCCACTGCAACCCCCGTGCCCTGTGCATCATCAACCCCGGAAACCCCACCGGTAAAGTTTCCTTCTTTCTTTTTTTCTTTTGGTCAAAGTGACCAGATTGAATAACCCCACTTTTCATGCACTACTAAAAGAGCCACTAGATGGCAGCAAATGGACATAACCGTCTGGCTGACCACCACTTCAAACCTTCTTGTTCACAGGTCAGGTTCAGAGCAGAGAGTGCATCGAGGACGTAATCCGATTTGCAGCAAGGGAGCGTCTCTTCCTCATGGCTGATGAGGTATTTCAGTGTCTCCCTGCATCTCTTTTTAATATCTGCCTTCTTTATTGTTTTCTGTGCCCTGTGACATCTGTCATTGTGTCTCCATCTCCCAGGTGTACCAGGACAATGTGTACGCTGACGGTTGCCAGTTCCACTCTTTTAAGAAGGTTCTGTTTGACATGGGGCCGGAGTACTCAGATACAGTGGAGCTGGCATCTTTCCACTCCACCTCCAAATGTTACATGGGAGAGTAAGTCATTTCACTCTACTACATGCTGGGGATACACCCGACTACTTCTTTGTGTTTTCTGTCTCTTTCTGTCTTTTTTTGTCTTCTTTCTTACATAATTTCTGTGTCACACATCCTAATGTTTTCCCTCCCTCTCAGGTGTGGCTTCCGTGGAGGCTACATGGAGATCATCAACATGGACGATGAGGTGAAGGCTCAGCTGACCAAGCTGGTGTCTGTCCGTCTGTGTCCTCCTGTTCCTGGACAGGCTCTAATGGACCTGGTGGTCAACCCCCCTCAGCCTGGGGAACCCTCATATGACAACTTTATCAAGGTACAGAGTCTACATCCCACAAGCAGAAGAATTAATCAATACACCAATCTATTGCAACCTGCATGCAGAGATTACAGTACATTATCAATACATTGACACCGGGGTATCAATATACTATACATTCTCTTAGCAATAAGCTATCCGTACTGTGGACGACGGATTATTTTGAGTTTTCTCTAATTGTAAAACACTGAAAACATCTGAAACACTACAATATTTAAGGTGTATCCTTCCTTTGCTGTCCTCAGACAGTTCATCCTTTTATACAATAATGTCCGGTACATGTACATGTTGTTACATGCCATTGTTTGCACTTACACACAGTTTTATCTAAAATCTTGGTGAGACTGAAATCACTTTATAATACAGTGCAAATGCATTATATCCTGTTATTACACGGCTTTGTTGAATACTCGATTCTGATTGGTCGATCACGGCGTTCTACAGCTAGTTATTTCTTATAGCAGACCGTTGCTATGTATAACAGACCGTTGCCATGGGTGCAGTTCTGATGTTGGACTCTGGCGAACTATTTTTGTGTCAAATAATTGATTTTCTTAAGCAAATAGCCGTGTAATAAGCGGGAAAATGTACAGCTAGCGGGTCATTGTTGTGAAATAAACCCCTTTAGGATCAGGGTTTATTTCACAACAATGACCGGCTCGTTGACCATCATTATCCCTTATACTTGTATTCCTTTATATTATTGTTTTATGAAAAATAAGTTTGTCATTTCTTTGGAAGATGTTTACCATTAAAGGAACAATATTTAGTACTGACAGCTAGCGTTTTAAATCGGGCACTGCTGTCCAAATTAAAAACATTGGAGCCGTGGCCCGTCCGCTCTTCCGGTGTGACTGATGGCAGTTAGTGTGTGTTAGCATCACGCCGTTAGCCTCTGGCCAGCAGTAGTCAGAATCACTTCACCAGCTGTGTGTCTCAGCTGTGTGTCACCTTGATAACCAAGCTGCACACGGACCACAGAGAAATGTGCCGAGGCTCAGGTCGGGTAGAATCTAATGTAACCTTATCTCTGTTGACCCAGTTTGCTTGTTTGCCTCCGTAGCTGCAGAAGGCTGTTCGCGTGCCAAATTGTTTCATATGTGGCAACACGGGGTGTTGAAATGGGCAGTGGACGGGATCACACCGACCAAAACAAAAACAGACTTTACGGACTGAAATGGACATTTCAAAGGAGAGCATACTGGCTTTAGCATAGTTGTTAGAAAAACCAGTATTTCAATTTAGCAAGTTTCCTTAATCTCTGATGACATATCATGGTCATTTTATGATTTAACACAGTAAATATATTACATATTGGTCCTTTAACTTGGCCATTATCATGGTCAATGTATCACAATGGTGTTGTATTGCGAGTCACACCACGCACAAAGCTGCTTCGGAAAAAATTTTATGTGGTAGCATAAGTGACTTATGAAAACCCCTCTTGACATCATAATGATGCAAAATCATCTTGTACGTAAAAGTTATTCTTTGTTTACCTCATGGCATTCAGATGATGCACTTTGCACTTTTGGTACAATGTCTGGCACGACCATTCGTCTGTCTCGTGGTGCTCAAGGAGGTCTGGAGAAATTCAAGCAGAAAACTTTGTTAGCAAAGCCCAAAGACACAGTTGGTCAACGTTTCACTGCCAACTAATGATATAAGGCAGTACATGACTTAATGGTGCAGAAACATAACCCTTTCCAGAATTTTTTTAACACTGCTTTAGGATTTACAAAGATCATTTTTGTGGCTAAGACTTTCTCCAGATCTCCTTAACAATACAGGGGATTGCAACCTGAGATAAATGATTCTGGTACAATCACTCCCATGCATTACAAATTGTTGCAAGTGTTTTCTGATTCTAGTAACGTCTCTTTTTGGTTTACTTTCTTTTCTCCCATCCCTCTCTATTCTCTATTCTCTATTCTCTATTCTCTCTCCCTCATCCAGGAGCGCACAGCCACCTTAAGTGCCTTAGCAGAGAAGGCCAAGCTTACAGAGCAGGTTCTCAACACTGTTCAAGGCATCAGCTGCAATCCTGTGCAGGGCGCCATGTACTCCTTCCCTCGCATAACCATCCCTGAAAAGGCCATCAAAGAGGCCACGGTCAGTTCTAAACATACTCTCATAAGTTGTTCAAGTTCGACTGTGTTGTCGCTTCAAGGAATTACATTGTTGAGGAAAAAATAAATAGTTATACAAGATTTTTTACTCATCACTCTCACTAATCCACTACTTATTAGGGCCGGGACGATACACTTATCTCCCGATTCGATCACGATACTTGGGTGCTGATACGATATGTATGCGATTTTTAAGTTAAGATAAGTAAGCGATTCGATATTACAATTTATTGTGTCTTTTGTTAACCTTTTTAACATTAGACCATGGGAAAAAGTTGAATCACACACTTCTAGGGACTTTTAGTTTGGAAAATCTCTAAATTGATACAGTAAAAATGCTTGATTTTGCACCTGTATGTAGTCACAGAAGTCAAATATATCACTCATTGTCAGGTATCATTTATTCAATTTTTTTCCAGCACCCCAAAAATCAAAGAATAAAGACATTTCCCTCACCAATTTAATATATAAAGGACATGTAATGTTTCATACTTGTGGTGAATATAATCCAATCAATCTTATTTTCCTCCATGGCCTCAACAGCCCTCGATCCACTAATACTTGCGTTCCACTCGCTGGCATTAAATACACGTGCAGAAAATATGCGAAACTGCGCATAAGACCAACATCTCACACTTTACTCTCTGCTTGATTAAATAACTCTTTAACCAGGTTCAGTACACAGTGCATCCACCTCCGTGTTTGCTAAAGGGAACAAATGATTTCCAATAGCTTGTCGTTTCAGTTCTGTCCTCAGGTCGACTGCTCAGTAGGAATTTCAGGGAGGGCCGATGAGTCGAGCCGCTGAGGATCTGATTATCCTAACAGAGGATAAGGTCAGAGTACAGCTGACCTGCTGACACCTGATCAATCCCAGTGACTCGGCTCACCATCTGGATCACACAGTTGTAGCTCTGCTTTGTTTTTGGCTTTGCTTATCCTAAAAAACAATGCATAAAGACGGAGCTTCTTTAGCAACATTCAACATTACTATTGGCAGTTTAAATAGAGCTGCTGTGAGGCCCATTGAGCTTGTTCTTGATCTCAATGCTCAGCTACTTCTAAGGGTTGGAACACTTTAAAAAGGTTTTATAAAAGCTTTTGATCCAGAGGAAGACACTTCAAATGTATTTTACCACAAATTGGTACTCCTCTCGTTTTGTTTTTTTATTTACACCAACCTTCAGTTATCTTTGTAGCCTACAGCCAAAGAAAATGTCTTGAACTGTAAAGGGCACCTGTGCTAAATCATTCTGAAACACATGAACAAAAGGGGGAAAATGGTGCCATGAAAGTGTATAATGCAATTATTAACACAGGAAAAACATATTAAGTTGAAGAGCTTTTTAGGAGCCTTTTCCAGAAATATAAACACTTCATAATTAATTTTGATTATTATCCATTTTCATGTTAAAAATCAGGCTGTGGTGCACTATAATTTGTATGTAACCCACGTAATCAAATTGTATGTAATTCAAGTAATTGTGTGAGAGGACCGGTGACGCAGTATAAAGAGCAACAAAGTCTGCGTAGGCAGGAGGTTGGGCAGGATGGGTGGGTCTACAAACTACGGACTTTCATCCAGGAGGCCGGTGTTTGTGTCCCGTGTGAACCCAGAAGTCAACGTTGACTTATTTGTCACGTAACTTCCATACTTAAGTAACGCCACTTCTGTAGTTATTTTAACCCAAACCATGATCTTTTCCTAAACCTAACTAAGTAGTTTTGGGCTGCTTAGGTGCAGTCATCGCTCGTGTTGCTGGATATTTGTAGGAAAACACACAAAAAATAACAACTCTTTGTAAGATATTATACGATTATTATGGAAGTACAGGAATGAACCGTTGATGAGATCCTCAATTGAGCTGAAAATCCTTTATATTCATTCATAATTCATCATTTAAGTTGTGAATGAAAAACAGAATGTAGTGGGAGAAAATAAGAAAGAAAACAGCTCAGTGGGAATATTGCAAAAAAAGCACATGCAGTACTTTTAGTATGAAGGCTATACTGTGAGTCATAGTGTTCCGTTACAAATATAGCTACAGCGCTACATGGTTTTAGTCACAGCTAAACTGCACACTCAAAAGCGGCTTAGTTCCTGATCAAATACTTGCTACTTGAAATAGTCCCATGCCTCCAGAATATTACATTACATACATTAATATTTCTTTTCCTCTCTGTTAGGACAAAGGTCAGCTGCCAGATATGTTTTACTGCATGAAGATGCTGGAGGAGACGGGGATCTGCCTCGTACCGGGAAGCGGCTTCGGTCAGAAGGATGGAACCTACCACTTCAGGTACAGAACACTTGTTGCGGGCTCAGGTTTAAAGCTGTGAAGATACTAGCATCATATGAAACTAGAAAACCAAAGGAATCCAATCATATCATATTAGCTTGTCATGAAGGACGTTAAATAACGCTCCAAACTTACGCTAAAGTCTGGCGAGGAAAAACTGGCATTGCCATTTTCAAAGGGGTCCCTTGACCTCTGACCTCAAGATATGTGAATGTAAATGGGTTCTATGGGTACCCACGAGTCCCCTTTACAGACATGCCCACTTTATGATAATCACATGCAGTTTGGGGCAAGTCATAGTCAAGTCAGCACACTGACACACTGACACAGACACTGACACAGCTGTTGTTGCCTGTTAGGCTGCAGTTTGCCATGTTATGATTTGAGCATATTTTTTTATGCTAGATGCAGTACCTGTGAGGGTTTCTGGACAATATATGTCATTGTTTTGTGTAGTTAATTGATTTCCAATAATAAACATTTACATACATTTGCATAAAGCAAGCGTATTTGTCCACTACCATGTTGATAAGAGTATTAACTACTAGACAAATCTGCCTTTATGGTACATTTTGAACAGATAAAAAATGTGTGATTAATCGCGATTAACTATGGACAATCATGCGATTAAATATTTGAATCGATTGACAGCCCTTTTTTTCATTATTGACCAATCTGCCCATTTATTTTCGGATTAAACGATTCATTGTTTGATCTTTTAAAACATCAGAAAATAGCGAAAAGTGCCCATCACAGTTTCCTCGTGCCCAATTTGATGTCTTCAAATTTCTTTATTTGTCTGACCAACAGTCTAAAACCCAAAGAAATTCAGTTATTCAGTAGAATTTGCTTAAAAAAATACTTAAAAGAATACTTGATTATCAAAACAGTTTCAAATCAATATTCTGACAGTTGACTAATTGATTAATCAACTAATTGTTTCAACTTGTTTCTTTTCTCACTAAAAAGGCCTTGGCCAAAATGTCTTATGCTGATTCCTTTATTGTGAAATAAATGTGAATTTGACATTAAAGCCCCTTTCAGACATCATCACTTAACGTTAATCTGACTGCAATTTAATATGTTGGTTAAATATTTGAATGAGTCATTTTTATGTAACAGTCACGACGAGTTAAAAAAACAAAAACTTAAATTATTAAGCATTGTGACTCTTATCATAAATGTCCTGTCATAGGTGAATGCAGCCATTGACGTAAGGTCGCCTATGTCTGAATATATCAAAACGGCATCAACGTAACGTATTCCATGTTTGAAAAGGGCTTTAAGGAAGATGGTTGTCGTTTCTAAATGTACCCTTTGCACTCTCTAGTTATTGAATTACTTTGATGATAGATGATTGTTAAGCGGAAATCCATTCTAATCATTAACTCTTAGCCAAGGCCTCCGCTGTCGTTACATCACTCAGTTGCACAGTTAATGTTTGTCTTTCTTTTCTCCGTCCCAGAATGACCATCTTGCCGCCGGCAGACAAGCTGACGATCCTGCTCAACAAGGTCAAGGAGTTCCACCAGAAATTCACCCAGCAGTACTCTTAAATTGCCACATATCTTCCTCCTACTTACCGAGCGAGGAGCCCCCCCAACCACAACAAAACGAACTCAGCCAATCAGAATTTATCTGTCACTGATAAGTGCCTTTCCTACTGCGGCTCTGGTGGTCTCTGTGACGACGCACTTCAGCCTCTCCAGCTATCTCATTTGGGCATTCACAGACGGTACACAAGGCACTGTTTTGTGTTTGAAAACAAAACTGGAAATGAAGAAATTAATTCAGAAAACGTGTGTAAAGTTTGGTTTCAACTTTGAAGGATATGTTATGTACTGTAGGTCTGTGTATTTGTGAAAATTGAGAAATAGATTGTCTATGTGAATACAGCTAAAATACAAAGGTACAATTGAAGGAAAAGAAAATGCTGCTTACAACCTTTTAGTACGCGTACAACTGGTTACAATATTACATTCCCACAGGCAGTACTTGACGGGGATAATATGCAGAAAAGTCCCCATTTGCATGACGATTCGGAGATGATTTTTTTAGAATCAAAATAAATGTAATAGTCGATGTTATGTCTCGTTATTTTGGAAAGAGCTGTCAGATGTGTTTAGAGTTTATATGTGATAATTTATGGAAAACTGTTATGGCACTGTGGTTCTATTTAATACCACATTCAAGGTGTTATGTCACAAATGCATTAATTAACAGTATTTCTTCAAATCTTCATACTTTCATGAAGGGAGGGATTAGGCAATAACAGATTGTCTGATATTCGAGAAAATATATATTTGTTGTCCCCTTTTAACCTCAGTTTTCAGTGCAACATAAACATGCAGTGATTAGTCATCTCTGTATTCATCACACTGTTTAAGGCCAAAGGAGAATATTTCACTCACAAAATGTTACTCATTTAAGAAAACAGCAGGTTTAAATTAAAGTGAGACGATGTGTAATGTTTGACAGAAAGAAAACCTCTAACAAATGAAAAGTTGAATTCATGAGTAATGAAACGAACCCTTGTTGACTCAGCGATTTTGCTGCTACAGTCTTGCTTGGTCTGGTATGACCAGTAGCTTGTGTATGATTTTTAGAAACCTTGTGATTGAAATTGCTGTTTAACTTGAAGTGGTTTTATTACAAAAGTCAAGAAATTACCATTGCGCCCATTCCACTTGCTCTCAATAGAGGTCGACTAATGATGATGTCATTATGGCAACTGCCTTAGGCTGCATTACCTGATTTCTTTATTTTCTTTTTCTTTTTTTTTTATAGTCCCATTTAGAATCAAAAAGACGAATTGAAACAAATCCTACGCCCTTAACTGTACATGTCACGCTCTCATTGGGGGCTGATCCTAGAATCCCCCCAGTTCATGAAAGTTAATTGTAACATTCTGGTAGCCTAGTCTTATTCAGCGTTCAGTTATACTTAGCTCCACCCCCTCGTGTCACTTCTTTGGTTGCAAAAAACCAAGATGGCGACGGCCAAAACGCAGAACTCGAGGCTTCAAAATATTAAAGTTGCAAGTCGTAAAACGGAAACAAGTTATGCTATGAAGCTCCGTAGAGCTGAGGGAAAATACATCATTTTGTGATAATTCCGAAAGCCACATAACACATAATCATTTTATCCATTGTTTATATATAAAAACATTGATTCGTGCAGCTTTAAAGCAACTGACAAAACAAATATGGAATACAAGAAAAAGTAGATGTGCTATTATCCTGCATAAACATTACCGTAGTCAAGCCGGTTTACACGTTTAAATTGATAACCAATAACAAGCATGCCATTAATGTTTGTATAAGAAGGGTATAACAGTTAAAGATTGTGTGCCAATAAACCAGTTTATGGATTAATTCTCATTAGGAGAGGCTGAACTCCTTATTAGCTTAAGTTAAGTAGACACGTTGAACTTTAGCAATAAAGAGTGAGGTTGCTCTTCAGATGTCACACACATCTGTGAGATGGGCAACTGTCTGCTGAAACTGTCACCTCTGATAATGTTGTTCAGCTTGATTTCTGGCTCAGAATGCTCTACTCTACTGCCTTTATTGTCTCTATTAATCTGTCATCTATTTTATTGCCTAGTATGCAGTTTCCGAGCAAGCTGGGATGATGGATGGTAAGTGCAGGTTGTGTGTGTGTGTGTGTGTGTGTGTGTGTGTGTGTGTGTGTGTGTGTGTGTGTGTGTGTGTGTGTGTGTGTGTGTGTGTGTGTGTGTGTGTGTGTGCGAGAGAGAGAGGAATGGAGGTTGAAAGAATATGTAGAAAGAGTGTTAAAGTGAAGCATGTAGTCTGGAGATGTTTTCTGCTCTCCTCTCTACTCCACAGTGGCTGTCAGCTTTAATTATCTTTGACAATGGGCCTCCTGAATCCTAATTATACTGGGCCTTGTCTTTCCTGGAGCTCCTCACCATTCACTCAGGCAACATGACGCGCTCACACGTTCCAGTCCTCTTCACCCTAAATTAATTGGGTGCGTTTGCGTTTCTTTCTCTCTCATCTCCTGACATCTTTTGGGAATCAAAGGTCACCATTAGTTCGAGTGAGGATGTAGGGCGACAGAGAGACAGTCATGCATCAGGAGGCTTCAGCGCTGTCATGCGGCTGTCCTGGTTATGAGAGAGACTCTGGTCTTTATTCACTGGGTACAGTCTTATTATGACGAGATCCATAAAACTGACCTGAACAGCTTATTGAGACTGGGCAGCATTTATGAGTTGACAATTATATTGTGTTCATTATTACGTCTGTTTGGACAGTGATGACTATAAGAGTCTTATAGATAGTTCAAGGCTTAATTTTGGCTGGCATTTAGCATTTAGCCTGGAAATGACAGGTGGTTCTACGGAAAATGTCACAAAAGACTCACACCAAAGGTATTCGATATCATAACTCTTAATTATTTTCACTCAAACTTTCACTGTCAACTTAAACAGGAGTTTATCATTAAAATGGATAAAAAAGGTAATCACATTTTAACATACTGGAAATAATTAAATCAGCTTATAAAACACCAACCATGTGGAACAGCTAAAAAAACCCAATTCCCAGAAAAAATAGCTAATTTGTTCGGGTTATTTTTTACTTGTAAATACATATCTGGTTAAAATGTGGAGGGTTAACCTCTTCCACTCCCCTCCTCTTTTTCATAGACCCATTTTTGTCATTTTTAGGGGGAACATTTAGGGGGAGATCAGGTCAACAATAGATATCACATAGAAGTGGTGTACATCATCTGAAAGCTGAGAACTTGAAGATGAATTTGAGACGCAGCTCAGCACTGTGACAAGTTGTTCTAGCCATAAATCAGAAAATAATAGTAATAATTAATTAAAATAAATAGTGTATAAGGGCTTAGAACATTACGATAGAAGTATATGATTGCCATCCTCATGCTCTGTTATGTCTCATAAATTGTTGCAGCAATTTTTGGGTTGATACCATTTGTTACACAGATTTGGTGCTAAATTTAACCATTTTTACCACTCAAAAATTGATAAAACAAATAATCAATAATCCCTCCAAAATACCACATTAAGTCACCAAGACCTTGAGGAACATAGAATAAGTCATGCTGTGATTTGGTATCAAAAACCTTTGAAATTTGGAGATTTCTGCAAGAAAGACATTTTTTGGTTGACGAGCACTTCTGTTCTGGAAACTTCTCAGAAACCCCCTTATTGGTAATCTACCTAAGAAAGCCATCCATCCTCTGAATGCCCTAGGTCTGTAGTTTGTGGTTGGAAAGTTTCATGAGGTTGTGATTATCCTAGAGGTCACCACAGGTCATTTTATACAGTAAATGTAATGTTAATACAGTACATTTAAAAAAAAAAAATGGTCTCAATACAATGAAATGGCTACTATTGGGACTTACATCATCACACATGACTATAATTGGGCCGTTTGGGTCCACAAGAGGCTCAGCTTCCAGTGATGCCCAATCTTTGCAAGTCCAAGACTGTTAAGGGACCCCAGTATTCAGAAATATTCAAACAAATCATTTTTAGAATGAAAATAACTGAAAACGTCATGGTTTTTGCCCCAAACTGCATGTGATTATCATAAAGTGGGCATGTCTGTAAAGGGCAGACTCGTGGGTACCCATAGAACCAATTTTCATTCACATATCTTGAGGTCAGAGGTCAAGGGACGCCTTTGAAAATGGCCAAGCCAGTTTTTTCTCGCCAAAAGTTAGCCTAACTTTGGAGCGTTATTTAATCTCCTCAGCGTTTTCTAGTTCCTTGTGATATCAGTACCTTCACACTAGCTCTCAAACTGAGCCTCTGAAAGACAGTACAGTCGGTCGAGGGCGCCTTCAAGGAGTTGAAGAGGTTAAGTTTTGAATCTGGAAGCTATAGAGGATTTGTCTTTCTTACCATGATTGCATTTTTTTGTTTTGTTTATTTATTTATTGTTTTGCTTGAATGAATCTGAGTGTTTATCATGTCAGGAGGATTAACACAGAGCAGTGTTGGGTAAGATATGTCTGTGATTTCCAAAATTTCTTCGAAGGACAACTTTGCAGATTTAGCAACAATGAAGTCTGCAGAAATACTAAATTACCCAGGTCTGTTTCTATGTTATCATTATGCAGCAAAATATTGGATCTGGTGCATTGTGGGTAAAGTGTAAGGGAGTCAGAGGAACCACCAGTGTCTCCAATCATCAGCTGCATTGTTTTCTGGAAGGTATGAAGTGTGGTTTTATGAGCTAAACTCTGTTGTTGCAATCACTATGTTGAACACAATGGTTTAGTTGTTGTATAATTGCAGACAAAAGAAAAAAATGTCTGCTTCCTGTCATGTGATTGGTTGTGGTTGTTTCTGAATGAGAGCCTGATTTGTGTCCATATAAGAGTTAATCTTTCCTCATCACATTGAGGAACTGTATTTTCTGTATGAAACACAAACATAAACCCCAACTATAGATTAAGAGGAAATAGGAGCCAGACAATAGGTAAAATTGTCAAATTTAAAGGTCCCATATTATAAAAAAAAGTGAGATTATCATGTTATTTTACAATAAAGCATGCTTATGTCCTATATAAATACTGTGAAAGTATCGAAACACTCAATCCACAGGGAAATACATACAGCCCGTATTCAGAAACTCTGCATTTAAAACAAGCTGTCAGGATTTCTGCCCATTTGTGATGTCACAAATATACAATATTTAGACCCTTTACACAATTTTAAACGTAAATATTCTAAATGTGTCCCAGTTTATTTCCTGTTGCAGTGTATGTGAATGTCATCAGCTGACAGGAAGTACACATGGACCCAAGCTGTTGCCTAGCAACACAATTCTGTTGCAATTCTGTCAAAATGCACTAAAACGGAGCGTTTAAGACAGAGGGTGAACACAGGCATATTCAGGCTGACAGTATGAGGAAAATAAAGAGTTTTTTGAACATTACAGCATGTAAACATGTTCGAATAGAAACACAAAATACATCTAAGTATGAACCTGAAAATGAGCATGATATGGGACCTTTAAGGGAAACTAATGAGAAACACCACCAGAATATTGTTTGTTACATTTCAAATCGCATCCATTACATAATAAAAACAAAAGTCACATGTAAAAGTCCTGATAAACTGTGTGAGAATGGGAAAGAAGACAGGACATACATTTTAGCATTTCAAACACATTCAAATTAAGGATCGCATATGGGGTGTGGCTGTAAGAAGCATTATTGTACCTCGGTATAGTAAAAAAAAAAAATGTTGCATCTGTCTTAATTAATGAGGGATTTAATGCATTACCTGGCAAGCACAATAAATGACACACACGCGATGTTCGTCACCTGAACAGTAGGGGCAAGCTGGGTCTGACTAATATGCTAAATGCTAACATGCCCAGTGGATCCCATCGATGTATGGATCCTCCAGCGGTGACTTCTGTTCACTGAGGAACTTCTACTTCAGTGTGGCGTGTGAGGACTTTCTGCTGTTTGAGACTGTTCATCCCTGATGTGACGGACAGCTGAAAACGTTTTGAGTTTTAGGAGTACAGTGGGACCAGAGAGGCAGTGGACTGGTTATGTTATGAACGAGTAGAGAAGCTGAACATGGAGCAGACTGTGGTGGACTTCGCAGTGCTGTTCAGACAGGTGAGTACCAACAACACACTGACTGGATTCTCCAGATAAGAACATCACTAACCACTTTGTTGCCTAGTAACGTAGTTAGGTGTGCACGCTTTGCATGTGAAAGCAAATTCGTATTGTTTACATGTCCATATTGTCTGCTTTGGTGATGTTTTATTCTACTGTTGTTTCTAAAATAAGTTTCAGGTGCCTTGGTGTCCATAACTCGTTTTATTTATTGTCGATCATTTTTGTTTAATCGTCTGAGTTTTGTCTCTTTTCTATAGTTAACTACTGTGAGGCTGCATTAAAGCTGCAATGGGTAGAAATGGAGCAAATATGATTAAAAAAAGTTATTTTTTCTAAAACGGTCACTATATCCTGTTGAGATCAGTTGAGGAAATATCAAGCAATGCCCACCAGCCGGAGCACAGCCAATAGCAACGCTCAATAGGAACGCTCTCTCTTTGAAAATTATCTCTCTCATGCTACTGGAACATTTGGTTAAAAGTTTGGGAATCAATAGTTAAACTGTTAAAAAAAAAAAAAATTCTTTTGTCAAATCTGAAATTAATTTTATGTAACTTATTTATGCGCTATTTAGTATTTATTCCCTTATTCAAGGAGTTTACGACACATATTTTCAAAAGATCTCTCAGTTAAAAAAATAAATCCCTTGGATATTATCACAGGGCCTCATCATGTGTTGTTGATATTCAATAGCCAGTTTATCATCTGGTACTTTGTTGATCTCTCTGGGTTTTATAACCCTTATTGGTATTCAAGTAGATAATTCAATGGGTCATATTTGCAGCATTCTTCTAAAATGTAGGTTACCGCTCTTTTTTTTTAACCTCTATGACATGTTAAGAAGTCATTCACACTTTCACATGACACGCTCAAGCCAGTCAATGGAGAAGGGCAGCTTTGAAAAAAAAAAGAAGTAAGAAAAGAGAAAAGAGTGAGAGGGAGGGAGTGATGATACAGAGATTGGGTGATAAATCTTGTTCTGATCAGGTTTCTCTGGTGCCCTCACACCTCAGTCTCTTTCTTGGGGTAATTAATCAATCCCAGACTGGAGGCATTGATCGGCCTCTTGCGGCCCTCGGTATGTTTACACTCCTCGATTGTATTTGCCACTAAGCCCCTCGCTGCCGCTCAATCTCATCGGCAGAAAATGTGACACTCCGCCTGCTGACGCCGTGAGCGAAACGGTGCATCGATTGACATCTCGATGAAAATCAATCTACTTATTTTTTTTGTTGCAACGGGGGATTTGGTTTTGTTATAATCCTTTGTTGTAATCCGGTTTTCCAGGTTGCAATACATAAAGTTTTATTGTGAGCAATCAAAACACTCCTTGAATTCAGGGGCGAGCGTTTCCTCAGAGACAGTTACACACGCCGCCAAACACCTACAATATTTTCTTATTTCATTTATATGTTTCTCACAAACATAAAGCCATGACAAAAGGCTATTTGATGTGTTTCTATAATTTGTAATATAACCGTTGGCATTGACCCTTTAAGTACGTCATGGTTTATCTGTCAGTCCTCTGAATCTGGCCTGAAAGAAGTATTAAGATCCTTTACTTGAGTCAAAATAGCTGCACGACAATGTTAAATATACTCTATTAGGTAAACGTCCTGCATTCAAATTTTAATTTAAGAAAAGTACACAAATATTACCAGTAAAATATGAAATATTAAAGATCAAATACTCATTAAGCTGAATCCAGTTTTATTATTAACATGAAAACAGGCATGATTTTATTGTTGTAGTTGATTGAGGTGGAACTAATTTGAACTACTTTATGTGTGATTGTTAAATCAAATAAAGATATATCATATTTCATAAGACAATGATATATTTTGTATATAAAATTTGAAAATTAACTAAAGCTGTCAAATAAATGCAGTGGAGTGAAAAGTGCAATATTTTCCTCTAAATGTAGTGGAGTAGAAGTATAAAGTAGCATAAAATGGAAATACTCAAGTGAAGTAAAAGTACCTCAAAACTGTATTTAAATGCAGTACTAGTAGTAAATGTGTTCAGTAACAGCTCACCGTTGTAAACCTTAAGTTATCCAATGTATTCATCATTCAGTGAAGTTTATTTCTAATTGTCAGGGCTATGTGTGTGCCAATTTCTCATATTTCTTTCTATATTGAAATGTCACAGGATGCAGCTCATGATTCAACCTCTTATTCACAGACTGCATGTGAGCGATGACATCTTTGGCTTTGAGCTCCTGCTGGAGGACGCTGCAGACAGGAAAACATGATATTTGAATTGAATTAGCAACATTAAAATAGTGCTGTGGTTAAATATGCAAACATGTACACCATAGCAAACAGCAGCATTGTTCTACCTTGTGTAAAAATAAAGACAGCAATAAGAAATAAGAGAATTTTAATGTTTTTCTTTTAGTACTTTGTAGGGTTAATGGTTCAAATTGAAGTGGTTGCATCTCTGGAGGAAGCTGAAAGAAATAGGCAGGTCGCTGTGCCAGAATTGAGAAAAACAAAATATGATTTGCATGAAAAACTTCAAGAATATTTGAATTTGGTGACAAAAATGACTTGATAGAAGAACATTTTACAGTGTGTGTGATAAGAGCAGTTAATAGCATACCTGTTAATACATCTTAACCCATTTGTGCCCTCAACTGAATTTTTAAATTTCCTTTTGGTGGTGCTCTCTATGCTTGACTAAGCTCAAATGTGGAGAAATGTTCAAAATCGATCCAACCGTTGAACTGAAAAGTGAGTTTTTCTTATATATATATATATAGTATTTGGGCACTTGGGACTACTGTTTTTGCAATAGATTACATTCATGTTTATATTGAGGATAAATTGAATGAAAACATGCAAACAGGGAATATTGCAATAGTTTATGGCCTGTTTGAATGAAGTTAATAAAAGTACCTCTAGGAGGCGCTAGAAGATCCACAGCCAAAAGTATTCCCATTTCATTTGGCTGTATTACTCTTATAATAATAATGTGAATAATATGAATAATAATAATGATGGTAGTAATCATAATAATAATGATGATGATTATAATAATAATAATTATAATAATAATACATTTTATTTATAAGTGCCTTTCAAGCCACCCAAGGGCACTTTACAAATAAGACAGTCAATACATAATAAAAGATTACAGTGAAAGAAAATGTATAAAAAATAGTGTTATATAGTATTATAGTGTTATATAATAGTGTTAGAAATTATCAAGTGAAATCTATGAATTAGGAGCTCTATATATGTTCCTTTCCGAGTGGCCTGAACTGTACTTGAAGCTCTGAATAATCTTGTATTTGTTGTATTTGCTGGTTTTGTTTTTCCCTCGTGTGGAAAGCATTTAACTACAACTGTATTTACTCGTTGCTTTTATTCATTTTTACACATCAGAATTATGTCTATTCTTTCAGAAATCCACACAGGAACAGATCACATGGAGAACCTTCCCTCCCACACTGTTAAGAGAAGAATGAAAAGAACAGCAGCACACTGACACAAGGACGTGCACACAACTCCAAATAAAGGTAATTGTTTGTCTGTCAACTGGAAGCAAATAATGAAATCAAACAAAACAATCGCTCTGATTTTAAACTTGAATGGAAAGGCCTGCTCTCTGGTACGAAACCAAAGTCCCACCCTGGATGATTGTGATTGCCTCTCCATCTTAAATACAGTACAGGACCAGCTTTGAGTGGGTGGTGTGGCAACACATTCTGTTACCCTCCCCTGCTGAGCTGAACTGTTGAGCCCGGCCTATTCACTGGCTTTTCTGTGCAAAAAAGAAAAATAAACACTCAAATTCTGAAAGAGCAGAAGGTGTGAGAAGTACTGAGGGACATGCTTCTTTATCGCTGGCCCGCACACATGCTGTTTTATCAGTTGATAAACACTCGGGTGTCAGTGGTCACATAATATTTCTGTTTGTATTCCTGGCTGGTCCATTCAGCTTCCCTTTCCCATTCACCACATACATCCTTTGACAAACCTGTCTCAGCTTTGATTGTCATAAACACAATTGAGCCCTGCTTAGCCACGCAGGTCAGGCTACATAAACGCCATACATATTTCATGCAGCATCACGCTTATCTGACAGAGGAATCTTTTATTTTTTTTTTTGTGAATTGAAATCACGCCTCATATTTCATTAGACACTCTGAAAGTCTTCGGTCTGTGGTCAGATGGGGTGTATGTTTTATTCATGTCCTCTGAACATCTGCTTGTCCGGATGTCAAAAATCATCAGGCTCCCCCAGGACTCCTGCCTGACTGGTTGTAAATGAAGTGGAGACTCAAAACAACCTGTCAGGGCTCTCCACCACCAGAGGAATCCTTCAATACAGCAGCCGAGGTGAGCGAAGAAATCTTGTGCTGGAAAAAAGAGTGATGAAAGTCAACTTTGGACACATTTTTAAAACAGGAATTAAAAAAAAAAAAAAAAAACGTGCACTCTGATTCATTTGGTGTGATACTGTGAAAAGCTTTCTGATACAAAGTTGTGTGTCTTCTTCTTCCCACAGCTTTTGGTGGATTTTGACACTGCTGTTCACTTTGGCTCCTGGTCGACAAGTCTCCCTGAGTCACTGGAGGCTCGTGCCAACTGGAGGGAGAGAGCCTGACCACTAACAAGTGCTCACTGACTCATAGCCGCCACAGTATGTCCCACTGTGTGTGAGTGTGCATGTGTGTCTTTATATACTATTCTATTATATACTATTCTATTTCTCACTTTACACCAATCCCACAGAAAATGTGTGCTCTTTTAGAAATGATAATGTATTTTAGATCACATGCAGTGTCCTCACAAACTACTGTTAGCTGTAACAAAGAATTAAACAAAACTAAATGAAACCAGGAAATACTGAGAGGAATATAAAATAATAACAATAAAGATTATAGAAGATTTTTTTTCTCTTCTTTAGGGGAAATTGAAAGAGGAATTTTACTCTGAAATTTCCTGTCTCAATTATTGGCATCCATTGATGCAAGACCAGTTCAACAGAGATCTTGTTTTCTCAAAATTGAAATATCTTGACCTTCTATGCCTAAAAAAAACAAGAAGTCAATTTTAAAGCTGCTGTCGGGAACTTTGAGCAAATATGATAAAAAAAAGTTATTTTTGTAAAACGGTCACTAAATACTGACAGTAGTGCATGAGACAGATAATCTGGTAAATAAAAAATCACGTGCCTCTGTGTCCTCCGGTGTCCTCCGGTGCTCCTAATGGCATTTGCAAGATTTCACCGAGCCCAAACCAAAACAACCAATCAGAGCCGAGAAGTCTTTGGCCAGCTGTCAATCACTGCTTGCAAAACTTGCCAACTCCCATCAAACGGTCAATCTAGGCAGCGCTGATCAAATATGAATCAATATTCTGTTACTGTAATGTCTATTTCTCACCTCAAATATTTTCAGAAACATCCTGTAGTGTACTGTTTAGCTGTAAAATAAGAAAGTTTGTGACCCGGCCGCCATGTTGAAAATAGTGATAGTAGTAATAATATTCTCCAACAAAGACAAATACAAAAGAAGCATGAGAACAAGGCCTTGACTTGAATATCCCTGACACCACTCGAGTCAAAGTGGCTCATCGGCTCTATTTTACTCAGTGGGCAACCTTCAGGTCTGAAAAGTGAAGCCACTGCTGAAAGTGCCTTAAACTTGCATTCTTCCTAATAGCCAGCAGGGGGCGACTCCTCTGGTTGCAAAAACAAGTCAGATTGTATAGAAGTCTATGAGAAAATGACCCTACTTATCACTTGATTTATTACCTCAGTAAACATTATAAACATGAGTTTATGGTCTCAATCGCTAGTTTCAAGTCTTCTTCAATACAGCATGATGTTCATTTAGTAAATTATGGTCCTATTTCGAGTCAAATAGACCATGAAACAGGATATGCTTTAGGGCGTGGCTACCTTGTGATTGACAAGTTGCTACCACGGCAGTGTCCGGTCTGGGAGTTGATGGTGACAGCCAAAAACCAAGGTGGCTATGGACAAAATGCTAAACTCGAAACCAACGGGTGACGTCACGGTGACTACATTCATTTCTTATATACAGTCTTTAATTTTAATAGAGAAAAATAGTATCCCACCTCTGATATCAGCAGTCACCAGAAGCAATGGACCGTGTTCTGGTAATGCATCTTTTCAAATCATTTCAAGTTCTCATATGAAAACAAAAACAGTAGATCCAAGCTTTCACAGCAACATTTGGTTTCCCTTCAACAGAACAAAGCATTGTTAGCTTGGAAGGCTGCCTGTCCTCCATCTTTTGTACGATGGATCAAGGAGGCCATGATGTGTCTTCAAAAACTACAATGTTCTTCTTAAGTAGACATCTCCTTGAATCAAAAGAGAGAAAGGGAGAACACATCTCTTGCTGTCTTAAAGGGATAGTTTGGGTGTTATGACGTGGGGTTGTATGAGGTACTTATCCATAGTCAGTGTATTACCTATAGTAGATGACGGTCAGCACGCCCCCAGCTTGGAGAAACAGATAGGAGTGCCGGCACAGGATCAAAGCAATACAGTGCTGTGGACGGGGACGGCAGAAAAATGTATTTTAACCACCAAAAAGAAAGGCTCACCTATAAAAATCAATGTCAGTTTAGTGTACGCTATATTTAGAATATTTTCACTGCTTTATCTTGCCGTCAGACAGTCCTTTTCTTCTCCTTTCCAATGAGGAACTGAGAGTGAAACGTATCTATGCTGTCTCCAAAGCCAGCGGGCTTCAGTTCGCTGTCAGAAAATATTATAAATATTAAACTGATATACATTTTTTTAGGTGAGACTTTCTTTTAGGTGGATAATATACGTTTTTCTGCCGTCCCTGTTTGCAGCAGTGTATTGCTTTTCTCCGGTGCCGGTACTCCTGTTTCCTTCTCCAAGCTGGAGGCACACCAACCGCCATCTACAGTAAGTAATACATCTATTATGGATAAGCACCTCATACAACCCCACTTCAAAACCACACAGGCTATCCCTTTAAGTGCCAACAATTATGCACTTTTTCTTTCTTTCTTTTTCTTTTATTTGTACTTTTGTTAGTTCTTTTTAAGTTCTTTGCAGTATACTGCCACATTTGTGTAGTTTTGGCCAACTTTTAATATGGTTTTCTTAGTTATTTGTCATTGACATGCATGAACAGGCTTTGTTATTGTACAACTTTCTCTCTTTCTCTTACATCTACATGTTGCATTTATATACATCTGATGACAATTAAACAATTTATTCTGTCCTCTAACAGAATAGCATCTTCAATATTTGCAAAGTAGCTAATACAACTCATTATTTATTCATTTACAGCCCATTCAACTCTTATCTTTTAAAGGGTGTCAACGGCTCTGTATAGGGCACTTTTTGAGATCACGATTCAACAAACACACCGTTGCATTTGAGACTCTCATTGTGAATCTCATTCAGGCTGCAATCAAAGCTTCGCGCCTCCCAAACAAACAAGGCTATCTGTGTTTCCCCCTCCTGTTCATCTATCTCTCCACCTGGCAGTGAGGTGCCATCGACACTTAGTGACAGCCTCTGCATTCATGAGCACATCATCATCTGCCCTCCTCCACAAGAATTCGCCCTTCATCACTCAAACCTTTAAAAAAAAAAAGCCACTCTGCTGAAGTTTTATGCGGACAGGACATTTTGTTTTAATTTTTTAGAAATCAATGAACTATTTGGATTATGTTATACATGACTGAAAATAAAACTATGACTTATTTAGGCTAATAATACAAAATTACAACTAACAACTTAGATGTTTAACTCACTGGTGAATTCCCATTGGTAATTAATTAAGTGATCTCACCCTAAATGCCTCACTGTTCAGTCATTTCATCAGTATATTTGTGTAAAGTCATCCTTCACTGCCAGCTCCTAGTGACTCCCCCCTTCCTTTCAGTGGCTCTATAGATTTTCTCCCAGTGATAAATTGGACACAGGGAGCCACTGAGGTGTGACCACGTGCCAAAGGAGTATAGCTTTTTGTCTTTAATGGGCCTAATTATGCTTAAGACCTTTAGAGCTGTTTGGGTTGAGCTCTAATAACATGTTTTGGGGGTGTAATCAATAAAAAAAGTCATGTGTTATTCCTGTTGAAATGATATAAAGTGGCTCCCTGACTCCACAAACAAATACATAAAATAAAGCAGTCACGTTTCAGAGCTTCAAAGTTGCACCAGTGTTTGTATATTGTCTCCCTTTCTCTCTTTTGATTGAAGAAATGCATGGATTTGATCCCATTCATCACCTCCACCTCCACCCCTCACTCTCCAAAAACACAGGAGTGGGTAGCGGTTCATTTCGAGGAGAATAGCTTTTTGTCTTTAATGGGCCTAATTATGCTTAAGACCTTTAGAGCTGTTTGGGTTGAGCTCTAATAACATGTTGTGGGGATGTAATCAGTAGAAAAAGTAATGTGTTATTCCTGTTGAAATGGTATAAAGTAGCTCAAACAAATACATAAAATAAAGCAGTCACGTTTCAGAGCTTCAAAGTTGCACCAGTGTTTGTATATTGTCTCCCTTTCTCTCTTTTGATTGAAGAAATGCATGGATTTGATCCCATTCATCACCTCCACCTCCACCCCTCACTCTCCAAAAACACAGGAGTGGGTAGCGGTTCATTTCGAGGAGAATAGCTTTTTGTCTTTAATGGGCCTAATTATGCTTAAGACCTTTAGAGCTGTTTGGGTTGAGCTCTAATAACATGTTGTGGGGATGTAATCAGTAGAAAAAGTAATGTGTTATTCCTGTTGAAATGGTATAAAGTAGCTCAAACAAATACATAAAATAAAGCAGTCACGTTTCAGAGCTTCAAAGTTGCACCAGTGTTTGTATATTGTCTCCCTTTCTCTCTTTTGATTGAAGAAATGCATGGATTTGATCCCATTCATCACCTCCACCTCCACCCCTCACTCTCCAAAAACACAGGAGTGGGTAGCGGTTCATTTCGAGGAGAATAGCTTTTTGTCTTTAATGGGCCTAATTATGCTTAAGACCTTTAGAGCTGTTTGGGTTGAGCTCTAATAACATGTTGTGGGGATGTAATCAGTAGAAAAAGTAATGTGTTATTCCTGTTGAAATGGTATAAAGTAGCTCAAACAAATACATAAAATAAAGCAGTCACGTTTCAGAGCTTCAAAGTTGCACCAGTGTTTGTATATTGTCTCCCTTTCTCTCTTTTGATTGAAGAAATGCATGGATTTTATCCCATCCATCACCTCCATAACCCCTCCCCTCACTCTCCAAAACACAGGAGCAGGTAACGGTTCATTTCGAGGAGTATAGCTTTTTGTCTTTAATGGGCCTAATTATGCTTAAGACCTTTAGAGCTATTTGGGATGAGCTCTAATAACATGTTGTGGGATGTAATCAGTAGAAAAAGTAATGTGTTATATTCCTGTTGAAATGATGTAAAGTCTGACTCCACAAACAAATACATAAAATAAAGCAGTCACGTTTCAGAGCTTCAAAGTTGCACCATATTGTCTCCCTTTCTCTCCTTTGATTGAAGAAATGCATGGATTTTATCCCATCCATCACCTCCATAACCCCTCCCCTCACTCTCCAAAACACAGGAGCGGGTAATGGTTCATTTCGAGGAGTATAGCTTTTTGTCTTTAATGGGCCTAATTATGCTTAAGACCTTTAGAGCTGTTTGGGTTGAGCTCTAATAACATGTTTTGGGGATGTAATCAATAGAAAAAGTCATGTATTATTCCTTTTGAAATTACATGAAGTAGCTCCCTGACTCCACAAACAAATACATCAAATAAAGCAGTCACGAGCTTCAAAGTTGCACCAGTGTTTGTATATGTTCTCCCTTTCTCTCTTTTGATTGAAGAAATGCATGGATTTTATCCCATCCATCACCTCCATAACCCCTCCCCTCACTCTCCAAAAACACAGGAGCGGATAACGGTTCATTTCGAGTCCATTCTCTCCTGTGGCACCGCAGAAACTCGTGCAGCCACGCAGATTGTGTTTTTCCTTTCTCAGAAAGTCTGATGTTGTTGTTTTTTTTCATCTTGAAAGTGGAAATGAACCAGTCGGACACATGCTGCAGCAGCGCGTAAAAGTTGTGGATGCTTACTTTTACGCATAAACATTTAAAGGACTATTTTGTCTCCAAAAGTTGAAAACAAGAGCAGGTGAAAAAATTCTTCCCTCTGCGAAAATCATCATCTCCCACAAGCAGGCTGGAAGCCCATCATCCGCTCCGGAGAACTCAGCCGCGGATCCGCAGAGCGCAGATGATCGCAACTGGTGTCTGTGGCGTCGCGCTGGTCCTGGTGCTGGTGGTCCTGATCCCGGTCGTGGTGAACACCGCCGGGACCCCAGCCCGGTACGAGATGCTCGGCTCCTGTCAGATGGTGTGCGACTCCCACCATGGCACCGCGGCCACCGCTGTCGCCAAGACGACCAGCCCGATCAAAGACAACAACCGGCTGGTCCAGTCGCTGCCCACGTTCATCCACGGTCCTCAAGGAGAGCCGGGACGCGTCGGGAGGATGGGTCCGAGGGGTCCGCTGGGTGAGCCCGGGCCACCTGGTCCTGCTGGTCCGCCTGGAGAGAGAGGAGCACCGGGACCACCGGGATCACCTGGACTCAATGGGCCTAACGGAGCCATCAGCGCGGCCACTTACAACACCATCCCAAAGATCGCCTTTTACGCAGGACTGAAGAAGCAGCACGAAGGGTACGAGGTGTTGAAGTTCGACGACGTGGTGACAAATCTGGGCAACCACTATGATCCTGCTTCAGGGAAATTCACCTGCTCCATACCGGGGATTTACTTCTTTGTTTACCATGTGCTGATGAGAGGAGGAGATGGGACCAGCATGTGGGCTGACCTCTGTAAAAACAACCAGGTGAGGACGAATTCATGATAAGATAAGATAAGATGAGATGAGACAAGATAAGATAAGACAAGATAAGATACTATAAGATAAGATAAGATAATATAAGATAAGATGAACCTTTATTAATCCCCGGAGGGAAATTCAGGTGTCAAAGCAGCAACATCAGCAAACAGAGTGAAACACAGGAGAGGTATAAAGGTATAAAAAATCATAAACACAATAATAGAGATATAAAAGATACAGAGTGAGGTTAAACTTGTATGTTTACATTCAGAGCTACTTGTTAAACTTGAGCTGATATTGTTTATTGTCTTTATTAATGTCAATATGGATGCTGCTTTGCAAAACTCATTCTTACAATTATTGTCCTGTAAAATTGGCTTTATATGGAGTCTCAACATTTCTCAACGATTCTTATCTACTTTTCATCAACACTACCTAACACCACAAAAAGTGTTGTTTTTTGTATTAAAATAACAATAATGCACTATAATTAATTGATAGAATGTGACAACAATTGATATTTCTGTTTTGTACACGCATTTGATACACACGTCAATAAATAAATGTAGTATGTGCAATAAATAAATGTAATGTGCATATGTGCAGTCTATAAAGTGGTATATAGGCTGTGTAGTGTAAAGTGCACCAGTGGTTAGAGTCCAAGATGGTTGCAGATATAGTGCATGTTAGATGATAGAATTACAATATTTTGTTTGAGCTTTTCTTTTTAGTCTGTGTTTATAATACAGAGAAAAAGACATAATTCAATTACTTTTTGGCATTTTACGCACAAGTTTTACGCACGGCTGTACCTGGAAAAAAGACTCCTCAGAATACATTTCCCAGACATTTTTAAAATATACAGTGACGCAGCATGTGGGCTGACCTCTGTAAAAACAACCAGGTGAGGACGCTTCATAAGATAAGATAAGATAAGATAAGATAAGATGAACCTTTATTAATCCCCGGAGGGAAATTCAGGTGTCAAAGCAGCAACATCAGCAAACAGAGTAAAACACAGGAGAGGTACAGGTATACAAAAAATATAAAAACAATAATAGAGATATAAAAGATACAGAGTGAATGGGTGAACATAGTGTGTATGCAGTATGTACAATAAATAAATGTAATATGTACATTTGTGCAGTCTATAAAGTGGTATATAGGATGTATAGTGTAAAGTGCGCCAGTGGTTAGAGTCCAAGATGGTTGCAGATAGTGCATGTTAGATGATAGAATTACAATATTAGTGATTGGTTTTAGCTTTTTCTCTTTAGTCTTTGTCAAAATACTCCTGCTGGTTTACAAAGCACTAAATGGTTTTTAGTTTTGGATCTTCTGCTGTGTTATGAACCATCCAGACCTCTCAGGTCATCTGGATCAGGTCTGCTTAGTGTCCCCAGAGTCACAACTAAACATGCAGAAGCAGCAGCGTTTAGTTTTTATGCACCAAATATTTGGAACAAGCTCCCAGAAACCTGCAGGACCAACTCCAACTCTGAGTTCTTTTAAATCAAAGCTTAAAACGTTCCTGTTTGCTGCTGCCTTTTATTAAACCAGATAATGATCTTATATTCTGCACTTCAGCTTTTACTCTTGTGTGTTATATTCTATTTTAGCTTCTATCCTAGCTTTTATTTTTAGCTTGTTTTTATTTTCTAATCTTTAATGTTTTTATAACTGTTTTAATTATGTCTTAATGTTCTTTTGCACTTTGTCGCAATGTAAAGCACTTTGAATTACCCTGTTTCTGAAATGTGCTTTACAAATAAAGCTGCCTTGCCTTGCCTTTGCTTATAATACAGAGTGAAAAAGACATCATTTAATGACTTTTTTTACATTTTACGCACAAGTTTTACGCACGGCTGTACCTGGAAAAAACACTCCTCAGAATACATTTCCTGGACATTTTTAAAATATACAGTGACGCTATCTGATGGTTGTTTTTAAGTTTGACATGAAAATGTCACTGGTGGAGCTGTCCAAGGTGCTGATTTTCAAAATAAAAGCACGTTTTAATCAGCTGAAACGTCTTTTTTTTGTGCCTTTCCAGGTGAGAGCCAGTGCCATCGCCCAAGACGCCGACCAGAACTACGACTACGCCAGCAACAGCGTGGTCTTGCACCTGGAGCCAGGAGACGAGATCTACATCAAGCTGGACGGTGGGAAGGCTCACGGAGGCAACAACAACAAGTACAGCACCTTCTCCGGCTTCATGCTGTATGCTGATTGAAACAACATCTCTGCTCTGCATATAGCTTTGCTTCACTGCTCATGCTCAACTCAATGTCAGTTGGATTATTAGAGGCAGAGCTCACCATTTCCATATTGCAAAAAAGAGTCCAGGGAGATGTGGAGGATGTCATGCAAAGAAAAAAAACAAAACAACAGAAAAGAACTGTACTTTACAGTGTAATTTACAGAATAATGAATGTTTAAAGTGTCCAGCGTTGAATTGTACCCTTTGTCAGATTGATTAGTGTCGCTATCGCACCCCTGAATGAACTGTCTCTAGCTTTACAAATTAAGTCAAACATACTGTACATGCTGCTGAATGAGTATAGACTGAAAGTTCAATGTCTTGACCTTTTAGCACTTAATTATAGATGCTAAAATTATACTCTACATAATCACCACTCTGTTCACTTCAGTGTAGTTGGTCCACGTGTGCTTTATTTTTTTCCCAAAAATATTTGTGCATTTTGAGTGAAAATGTTAAAAAGTGATGCATGATTGTAAAAAACAAATTACATTTCAACTGTGTGCAGCAATAGAAAGACTTGTGTAAAGGGCCCATTCTGATGTTCATATTGAAGGATTGTCACAACATTATCATTGTTTTTTCTTGTCTCAATATGACAGCTGGTCAGGGCAAACGGGGTGGTCTGGCGGTTTAGTCACCATCACAGAACTGGACAGTCGCACTGACAGAAATGTTTCCTCCATCGATTCGCACTGCTGATTGTGAAAGCCCTTCCAGTTAAGACTGTCAGCTCATGTGTAACATATCATGTAAGATTAAATCCTCTTTGTTTAAAACCTCTCAGAAGATTAATCAAAGTTCTATAGTTTTTCACGGGGTGATCGTGCCATTGATCATGTGGCGAAGTCACCCTGTGAGGCCACCTGTTCCCAGATGAGAGGAGAACGTGTCCTTCATCCCGTCAGCCTCCCATAGACACCCAGACACCCACTGAGGGGCAACAGGACAACTCATCTAACACAGCCGCATTGTGTCGAGAGCAGAGCGGCATACTGATTACTACCACGCTCATTATTTCCCCATCCCGTAAAAACCTGTTTGCAGAGATGTCACTTTACAAATACAAAGAAAGCAACAACATTGACATTGAAAAATCAATTAGCACAGTATTTGTGAGCACCACTGTAGATAATAATATTTGGTTTAGATTGCATTTCTGTAAGCGGTTGTTTGTGACATAAGTGAGGCCAAAACAAGGCCGCTAATGAGAGGCACTGAGATCCTGCAAGGCTTCTTTCATATTATTTGCTTACAAAGTGAATCATATATAATCACAAATATAACATCAAGTTTTAATTAATGAGGGCGGCTGTAAAAAACCTCTTTCAAAACAGCCTGTAATTATTTTCCATTTGGAAAGACAAAGAGAAAAATTGTCATTAAAAGATGCACAAACACTGTAATGTCATTGGTTTGAGCGTCCAAAAGCACAATTTCAAATGAGTTTGGACTGTGATTATTACTGAGATCTCAAAGGATTTATTGTGGGGCGTTCACTCATCTGAAGATAAAATAATCGCTAAATCAAAACCCCCTTCCTTGGTTCTCTTTTTTTTTTTGCTTTTATTTGAAGGTCAGCCAGCGTTTGGGGTTGTCGATGAGGATCTTGTCCACCTGGTGCTGCGAGAAGCCCCTCCTCAGCATCTTCGGCACAATGTTGTTCAGGATGTGAGAGTAGCCGTGGCCGCCGTACTTGGTGAGACGGTTCTTGGTGTGGATGTCGTGTGCGATCACTATCTTGTCGTCGTAGCCCTCCTTCGCTAGGAACCCCAAGCTGAGCGTGAACAAACAAAACCGTGGTAAACGAGGGGCCTTAAACACAACACAACTGACAACTTAATGTTAAAAAACACACTGTAAATGCTAGTCTGCCTTGATGTGTTGTTTAACTTGACTAACCGGACTAACGTGTGGCCCGTCATTCATCACTCATCCCTCCACTGCAGTGGGAGATTATTAGTGTCTCACAGTTTCAGTGAGAAAACTGTAGGACACACTCTTCTCTCCACATGGAGTAAAACACAAAAGCTGAATTTTGTTCTAAATGATATACACCTGATGTGGCTCAACACCAGGGCTGTCCTCGACCAAAGGAATTCTTAGTTGACTAACACTCATGTGATTTTGTTGACTAATCGATTAGTTGATTTAATCGACAGATCTGTAAAACTGAGTTTCTCCACAAAGAATCACACAAAAGCACCACTTTAAATCTTTTGTTCACCAAAGATGTGCTCATAAGTTTCTTGGTAATAAGTCATTCAGCATGAAAAAAAGCATAAAAATGACTAATTGACTCAAGAAATCTTAGTTGATTAAGACCAAAACGAGCTATTAATTGATTAAACCTACGGTAGGCAGAATGTTGTTGACATCATTGGGCAAAAATTCCATAATAACCTTTCAGCATATTGTAATTCGAGTGTTCTGAGAGAAAACTAGACTTCTGCACCTCCTCATGGCTCTGTTTTCAGGCTTTAAAAAATCCAGCCGGTGACGGGAGACTTTGACCAATCACAGGTCATTTCAGCCATTCAGAGAGAGCGTTCCTATTGGCTGTTCATTCAATAAAGGCAGCTGGGGTACCGGGTCACAAACTTTCTCATTTTACAGCTAAATACAAAAACTGAGGTCATATTTAAATGTCAAGTGTTGACACATCAACGTGGTCACACTTGTGTTCACACCTAATTAAAAAAAACAAAATTTGCACTGAAAAGACAAGTTTAACCTTGAGAAGTGTTACTCACGCCGCCACTCTCTGGCTGTCACTGGGCATGTCTATGTCCATGTTAAACGGGTAGTCCAGCATCTCCACTCCAAACAGATCGTACTCCAGGTAACTCCCCAGCTTCGCAAACTCAAGCAGCTCACCATTATCAAACATAGTCCTGCAGGAAGATAACAGAAAGTTGTTGAAATGAAGGTGATACATGCAGAAAAAGAGAAAGTTGTAATGTATATAGGGGGGGGGGGGGGAATTCAATGCAATTTCTGTAACTTTCCAAAGAATGGAGAATACCAGCGAACAATATAGCATTGACTAAAATAACGTGTTGTGAAAAAGAGATCAAAGAAATATTGTGATCCAATGTAGAATGATAAAGCTGTCTTATGTAACGCCACCTTTAAATGTATTGAATGAAGACGGGTAAAAATAGCATGTGAATCGACATAAATCAAAAAGTTTGACAGGCAAGAACTGTTTTTCATTCTCAAATTGAACATACATCATAAACCTTTGCAGGAGTTTTTTGTGCTTAAATGGTTAACTCATAAAATGACTCAAATAAGAGTAATCGTTTTCAGTTTTCACATATTTTCACCAAAAAAATAACCAGATTTTTACCTTTAAAAGTTGTTTCTTGCTGCAAGAGGATACCAATCACTGCTGCCAATTACAGCAAAAAAGATTGCCTTGCAACAAGCAGCTCAGAAAATGTTTCTTGTGATGGAAAGTGAAGAGACAAATGAGGGGACAGTGCAAAATTAGCTGATTGTTCACTGGATTCTTTCTAAAAACAAACAAAATATCTAAGAACATTGTGTTTGTGCTTCAAAATGAGATTTTATAATCCGATGTTCACCTTTGTATTATTCACCCTTCCCCCCTAATTTTCACATTTATTAATAATCTGAATACGCACTACATTTCCAGATTTTGGCGAGGGATTTAAAATAATGAGCCTCCATGTTTTTGTTACTACATGTCTCTGAAGTTTGATGTGGTATCATCAGTGATGACGAATGTAATAAATGCAGGAAACATCAGCCTCATTTTAGCTATTAGTTTGCCAACTTTAGAAGAATACTTCAACATTAATACATTATAACACAATAACGGTGAAACATTATTATGCTTATAGTCAACAATAAAATAAATATATGTGGCCTGTACACTGTATTTCTCACTGTGTGCCACCAGGGATTGTCTTATGACACCTAAGAGAAAGAGAACTGTTGTTCTTCCAGTTCCACCAGTGCATATACAGAGCTAGAGAGATATTCACGTGGGAGAAAGTGAAATGAATGAATAATCATTTGAATAATCATTTTTTACGCATTTATTTTTAGCAATCGGAAACATAAATGTCAGAGAAGGGATGTGAGACTGGAAGTCTCATAGGAAAGGTGTGATTGTAACTAATAAAATGTTGATATTTAACAGCCTGATTAGTCAAAATTCCCTTTATTCCTATAAAACATAACTGTTTCCAGGAACTTCTCACCTGTCCAGGTGTGACATGACAGTTTTGCTGATGTCACCACCGGCCTCCTGGAGAATCCGGACGACTTCAGCCGGAGCTGCAGCATTCCTGCCGGGATGGATGATGACGGGGCAGCCGAGCTGGGTCTGAGCGTGGGCCGTGGCCCTCAGCACCTTCGTCTCGCTCTCCGAGATGGGCCAGCCGGTTCCGATCTCTCCGATCACGCCGCAGCGGATGTTTGTGCCGTCTGCGCCGTGAAGCACCTCGCTGACGATGATGTCTGTGAGCTGACGGGCAGGAAAAGTGACATATTAGTGCATTAAAATAACTCTTTTCTGACTTCTTTAGTTCTGTCCCTTTAACAGGCACATGAACAGAGCACGTTAGGTTCGGTGCGTGACATCTAAAGGGCGAGACAGAGCAGCCAGAAACCCGTTCAAATCAATCAGAAGATACAAAAGAAATCCTTGAACATAAACACAGGAATTGCTGAGAAAATGGGTGATGTATCAAATTGTCAGCACAACAAATTGATGCACGGTGTTCTTCCTGTCTTGTGACTGAGTTGTCAGTACCAGTGCCATCCATGCATGCCAGATTTTGGCCCGACTGTGACTCAGAATGGGCCTCACCTTCTCCACACTCATCCTCTTGGTGGCTTCAGTGTGGGTGCAGTCCACATAGTACCCTGCTCCTGCGATGACGTGGACCCCGGTGTCCTTGGACAGCTGCTTGATGGCGGGCAGGTCCCGGTCGATGCCCGTGGTGGTGTTCTCCACAATCGTGCCCCCGCCAGCCTTCCTGTAGGCCAGCAGCTCGTCCCGCACGGCGGCGAGCTCCTGCTCCAGCAGCAGGTTCTCGTGGCAGCTGTAGGGGTTCTGCTTCAGCCAGTGCATGTGCTGCATCTGGAACGGGTTCTCCGCCACCGCCTCGTCACCAGGCGGAGGAGGGAAGTAGCAACACTCAAACGTCATGGTCAGGTGCTCATGGGTCATGGTCCGGCCGAGCTGGTCCGGATCCACCAGACCCAGGACGGTCTGGACCTTCCCACTCAACTCTGACATGACTGGTGTTCAGGGTTTACAACAACCTGAAAGGACACATATTATTCATTTATTCAGAAATGCAACAAATATCAGATTTTGTAACATTGCTACAGATCAGACAGGAGAGTGAGTTTGCCATAATAGACTCTGACCAGTCAGTGACCAGGCTGACCTCAGCTGACCTCAGAGTGCATGCAGAAGAGGAACCTTTGGACTACAAAGTGCAAGACCTGGTTATTATTAGAACTAACTACAGGGTCTGTCTAGAAGTAACTTTATTACTTTACTTCCTAGCTACTTGCTCGTTTGCAAACATGCAACATGCAAACATGGTTTGCAAACATGCAAACCCGGTAGTGGTCAAAGAACAACGTTTAGTGCTAAAACAAACTGTACTCTCGTTGAAATCAACCAAAAACAATGTGCAATAAACTCAGAGCTGCAGCCCGAGGCGGGCGGAAACTTAAATTTCATCGACTTGAATCCTAAAATGTATTTAAACTGTTGACAGACAGTTTGCTGACCTTGTTGTTTCTGCTTCTAGCGGTCCTCTCCAACCCCCCAACTAGACTCTGCAACTGCTCCGTTTACAGATTAGCAGAGCACGAAGATGCGAGAAGTGTGAAATATCGCGAGAGATCACGAGACCACAGTTCAACTGATAAGAAGTCAACAGAACCTAGAAACAATGTTACAATATGTCAGATCTTGTAACATAATATTATATGTTATATAATATGTCAGTAAATAAAAGTTTAGAATTAAAATAAATAAATAAGTTATTTTTTCAATATATTTAAGGATATTCATACATGTTTTTAATTAATAGCCGTGTTGGCAGACAAAAACAAAGAGGATTACAAGTGGTAGCCTATACGGAGTTGGAAAGTTTAAACTTTAGCCTTCATTATTATTTTAACAAGTTTAATTAATAACAATAAATGTAAATAATAAACAATGTCATTGGTTTGAGTGTCCAAAAGCACATTTACAAATGAGTTTGGACTGTGATTATTATAATAATCACAAAAATAAATAATAAATAATAAATTGATATGACAGCAAATGGAAACAATAGCTGATAAATAGCAGGTACCACGTCATGCTATTAGTGATAATAAATCACTACTAATAGCCTGTATAGATGTGTTATAAGTCATTGATAAGAACGAAAAGATTTGGGTACAAGTTTGTGAAAAGTCTCAAAATGTTTCTGCAGCAAACAGCAAACGTTATCTGTATATTTGTATGTGATTATATAATCACTAAGTCATTAATACATGGTTGTTACAATAATCCATCAAGTCTGCTCTTGTAAATGTTAATTAGTTGTTAATAAATAGATTTTGGTTTCTTATGCTCTGCGGAAGTTTTCAGAAGGTCAGAGGTCGAAAGGTCTGTCACAGGCCCACACGCTGGTAACCCCCAAATTGTTATGATTATTGACTTATAATTGGTCTATAAAACATTAATTTAATTATTTGATTACCATTTATAAAGTAAATGTCACAACATACACCCTGTTATCAAGGGCGACTTCTTAGAAACCGCACATTTCAGACGTGTAGGCACGAATCAAGTCTTATTACACAAATTCAATTAGCCTACAAGCAAACAGATAACATGTCACTGTAACCAGCTGTCATTTCAAAATTGGATAGTTTTGGAGAACATGTGAGGATGATGCAGGGTTTGAGAGACAGACTGCTCCTCACTCAGCAGATGGTCTCTACAGCAGTATTTGTTCTGCTGTCGCAGGGAACTGCCCCGTGAACAGTCACCATGGCGCTGACCGTCCCTGCAAACGGCTGAGCATAATGACCATTTACAAACTGTGGAGCCTATGACCATCCGTTTGTTGGCAAGATGACTACTAGATCAGACCAGCAGCCGTGATGTTCGTGTTCAAGGCTGGATAAATTGTCATTTATTATTATTTAGTCTCGAGCTGAGATGTAGATGATTATTTCAGAGATGAGTTCTTTATTTCTAGATTACTGTTCCTCCCTTTTTCACATGATTTAGCAACATATCCCTTGAGGTCAAGAAGCTTTTGACCAGGTGCTCTAAAATGACTGATCTTGATTTCTTTACTCTGTCTCCTCATCAAATTCAAAACACAAGTCAAGATTAATCTGCTCACTTTTAGAGCTCTTTAGCTGTTCCTCGCTCCACTGAAGGACACTGTGCTGTTGAAGTTGTGGCTCCTAAACTGTGAACACCTTTTGTAAAAAGCAGCTCAAAACCCACCAGCATTTCTTTTGTTTTATTTATATATTTGTATCCCTATTTCATTTATAACCCTTATATTATCTGTATTTTATGTTTTGCCTTTGTCCTTCATTGTAAAGCACTTTGTGATGTTTAAATGCTCTATAAATAATCTTGTTTATGTGTATCACTTATAGTTTGTAGACAAATTAATTTAGGAATATGTACAATATGTAAACACAATTAAAACTGAAGCTAAAACTTGAAATAACTCTTTTTGGAGCTATCAAAGCGATAATCAAGAGTTAACGCAAATTAGTTTTAATGCCACTAATTTCTTTGATGCATTAACGCAACTTGCAATTTTTAGGTTGTAGCGGGCTCAAAGCTAGAGTGAAGATAGAAAACCTGATGAATCCATTGGTACCAACCGTATCACACTAGTTCGTTAGTATAACTAAAAGTTACTTAGTTAATTTTGGCGAGGAAAAACTGGCATGGCCATTTTCAAAGGGGTCCCTTGACCTCTGACCTCAAGATATGTAAATGTAAATGGGTTCTATGGGTACCCACGAGTCTCCCCTTTACAGACATGCCCACTTTATGATAATCACATGCAGGTTGGGGCAAGTCATAGTCAAGTCAACACACTGACACACTGACAGCTGTTGTTGCCTTTTGGGCTGCAGTTTGCCATGTTATGATTTGAGCATATTTTTTATGCTAAATGCAGTACCTGTGAGGGTTTCTAGACAATATATGTCAGTGTTTTGTGTTGTTAATTGATTTCCAATAATAAATATATACATATATAAATAAAGCAAGCATATTTGCCCACTCCCATGTTGATAAGAGTATGAAATACTAGACAAATAGACAAATCTCCCTTTGAGGTGCATTTTGAACAGATAACAGATAGCAACACCACTGATAATAAGCCAGAAGACAAAATCAATACAGTCAGCCTTTGTGACTGAAACAAATGGAAGAAAAACAAGGGAACGGGGATGCAAAATGAATGTACCTCCTCAAAAATTATACAAAGTTTTCTTTTTTATAGTAAATGATTTTTTGCTGTGCCGTTACTCATGAGCCCAGAGTACCATCCCACTGCAGGGTTCCTCATTAGTGACTAGAGAAGATTGTCATTCCCATTCATCTGTATGGCTGACATGTTTCAGACGGACACGACCACAGGGAGCTTCCAAAGCAGAGGGATGACTAAAAACCACCTCTCCCATGTGGACAGACCTCCTCAGCTCAGACATTAACATTAAATGTCTGTATACGATGCAACCTTATTGACTGGTTTGTTATTGTTACTATAAAAACCATCAGATTTGGATATGTATTGAAAACATGATATATATGCCTTAAACTCACCGATGAACTCTCTTTAATCACTGCATTTTTATTGTTCCTCTCCGCATTTATATATTTGAAAATTCTTCTGTGATATAGATTTTCATCAAGGACATACTTTATCAAGGCAGACAGTGTTTGCAACCTAAAGAGAAAGAGTCTGGATATCACTGTGAGTGCCGGAGGAGTGTCAGGATTTCAAGGTTCGTCTGAGTGTTGTGGTCTGGTGCCCTCTGCAGACAGAAATGAGGCATATATTTTGTAATTTGACATGGCAGTAAAGCATCAGATTTTTCAAATGGTGGAGGAAGTATTCAGACCTTAAGTAAAAGTACTAATACACACTGTAAAAATACTCTATTACAAGTAAAAGTCCTACATTGGAAATGTTACTTCAGTAAGTCGGATCAGTAAAAATTACTCAAAGTATTGAAAGTAAAATTCAGAAAAGTGGCCCCTGACTGTTATATCATTAGATTTGTATTCTCAAGCATTAATAATAAAGCAGGATGTTGTTGTTGTAGTTGGATGTAATTTCTAACATATTTGTATAAGACTGCAACTAATGATTATTTTCATTATGGATAAATCTGCTGATTATTTTCCTGATTGTTTGGTTTGTAAAAAAATTAAAAAAAATGTGAGAAATAGCATCACAATTACCCAGAGCCTAAAGTGACACCTTTACAATGCTTTTTTGTCCAACCAATAGTACACATTATTGAAAATAAATTGAAATAAGTAAAAGGAAAAGCAGCAAATCCTCACATCTGAGAAGCTGGAACCACGAAATGTTTGGCATTTTTGCATGTGACAATTAATTTTCTGTCAATTAACTGACTAATTATTCGCAAAAATCTTAATTTGTACAGAAAATAACGTTTTTAAATAAATGTACATGCACATAGTAGACTACTGCTCTTGCCTGAGGGGGGACTGGGGTGCTTTCAGTCAATCTTGATGACATGACTGCCAATAAAAGACAGTGGTGGTTGACTGTGGTGTTCTGCTTGTTGTTCCTGATCTTTTATCTAATGTTCACACTGGTTAGGCTGTCCAGAGCCTCAAGCACTGTGAATCAATAGGCATGTTTGTTTCAAGACATAACAGTGTGACAGTGAATCATGAAACCATGAACAATGAAACCGTGATGAATTGCAAACCTCACCCTAAATGACTGGCGTTAAAACAGAGCCACATGTTTTCAAAGAACAGGAAAACAGACAAGAAAATGTGATTAACATTATACGCTTTATTTCCAGTGTTACACAGTTAGAGTGTGGGAGCATTTCAAGGAAATCTACTGTAACTTCCTCTGTATACTTACACTCCCTGTGAGGTCTGTATACAAATATGTAAAAGAAACAATAGATATCAATCAAACATCAGCTACAGTGAAGGGTAAGCAATCTGTTTTGTTATAGTTGATGAAAAATAAGCTTCAGAAGCTCCTGACTTTAAGTGAAACTAACAAATTAGCATACACTTCATTATATGTGATTGTTGACCATCTCATTCTAAAACCATAGGCATTAATATACTGCAATCATAGCCTCCATTCTTCTGGGAAACCCTTCCACCAGATAGGGAGTTTCTCTCATTCAGCCACAAGAGCATCACTGATGACAAAGATGCTCGCAGTCTGTGCTCTAGTTCATCTGGAAAGTATTAGCTGTGGTTGAGGTCAGAGTTCAGTGCAAGGTGAAGTTCTTCAACACCAATACCTGTCTGGATTTCTTTATGGATCATACCATGTGCACTAGCCAGGGGTATTTTGGCCCTCAGCAAACTGTTGCCACAAAGTTGGAAGCCCAATATGGTCTAAAATATCATTGTAGCTACATAAAACACCGCACATAAAAGTTCTGCACATTTTCAAACATGACTACATAAATATTTTAAATGGGCCCCTTTGTATTTCCTGTTGCAATGTTTGTTAAAGGTCCCATATTGTAAAAAGTGAGATTTTGACATTTTCATTTTCTTGTCTTTTGTATTATAAAGAAAGGTTTAAGTGATATGTAAATACTGTGAAAGTATTAAAATGCTCAATTTACGGAGAAATACACACAGCCCGTATTCAGAAATTGTGCGTTTGAAACAAGCTGTTAGGATTTCTGTCCATTTGTGATGTCACAAATCTACAATATTTAGACCATTTCACAGTTTTAAACGTAAACATGGACCGAAGCTGTTTCCTAGCAACGTAGTTCCGTTGCCATTCCGTTGAAATGCACTAAAACGGAGCGTTTCAGACAGAGGGTGAATACTCTGTAAAATGTCTGTAAAAAGTCATAGTTGTTGAATAAGGCGTGGTTGAAGCCTTTTGATTGAGTTAAAGATGTGATCATCAACACAAGTTGGAAGATGGACATACGTAGGATCTTGTATAAAGAAATTTATACAAGTTCTACAAATACTGGTTTCAGCATCTCAAATATAAATAATAGCAGGTTTATTCTTCTAGCCTACAGCAGTAATCTGAATATATTGGACTGTGCAACCTGAACACATCATCTTGGGCTCTGGGGTAAATGTGATGGGCATTTTTTTTAATCATTTTCTGACATTTTATTGACCAAACAATCAATTGATTCATAATTCTTAGTTGCAGCCCTAAAACAGACAAACTTAAAATGCCTACTTTATTTGGGCCAGAATAAAGCAGTGACAACAATAACTTAATAATTGTCATTATTTTGAGTAGTAGGCTAGTTGGTTTAAAGAATGAGAAAGATTCATTATTTAAATTAACTTCAATTGGAAGATAATCAAACAAATGAATACATTTTTTACATGCTTAAATAGAGCTTTTCTAAATTCCCTGAGCGCTCTGCTGAATTCAGACTCTTGAATCCAACCATGCTGGTGTGAAAGAAGCCGTGCAATTCATGTGAAGTGTCATACAAATCACTTTTCCACGGGTACACATGACAAGCCAATGGCCTTCGAGTTGTTCCTTTTCCGCGCAGTCTTCTATATAAACCCTAACGTCAGAAACATCCACACAGTCCTGTGAGAACTCAGGAACAAGACACATACATCATCATCATCATGGCTATGAGGACTTTGGTTGTGGCCTGCACTCTCTTCTTGGGAATGTGCATCGTCATAAATGGCGGACCAACTGATACGACACACGCCTACTGCAAGATTATCTGGTAAGACTCCTCCTGTTTATGATTAAGTGTTAGATTGTTCCCTCAGCCGATAGATCATGCATTGTGAAAGTGGGGGGATATACAGTAAGATATAATGTAAGATATAATGGGAAAAAATGAATAAGTGCATATACATACAAATAAATAGATAGATAGGCATTGACATATTTAAGCTAAAATAAGATAATCCTTTATTAGTCCCAAAGAGGCATCAGTAATATACAATATATAATAAATAAGTAAGTAGACAGTAATTAAGTAAATGCTACATACTAATATTTGACTCTTTCTGTTCCCAGGTTGCTTGGAGCACAGTGTGATCAAGTTAACATGGCCATCGTGACTCAGATCAAAGCCATGGGCTCATACAAGGTGAGAAACTTGAGGAGAAATTTTGGTTACTGTCATGTAAGTGTCTGTAGTTAATACTGATGCTCTCTTTGTGGTTCTAATCCAGCTCGGCCCAGTAACTGCAGCCCTAGTTCAGGCCAACCACACCTCTGCAGTAGGCCAGATCGAGAGCGTTAACTTCACCATGATCGCCACAGCTACGGGCCTGGGCTGCCATGTAGAGGTGAGACGGATACCTTTGTATCCAACACTTAAACTAAATCTTAATTTCCATCGTTAAAAATCACATTCATTTATTTATTAATATAAATACATGTTTAATTTGGTTGCTGTTCAGGGTTCATCCATGTCCGCATTCTGGTTCAGCCTGTTGGACAACGGCACCAACTACTGTAACCTCCACAACGTAATGATTGGTAGGTGGTTTTCACACACCGATCAGTGATATTATTGTTGACTTTATTTTGAAATTCATAAAACCTAATTTTAGTCAAAATGTCAGCAATACTCTCACTCTTACATGATTTGGGGTATTTTCTAATCAGAGTCAGAATCCAGTCCTGAAATTAGTAAATTGAGAACCATTTCTGTGTGTAGTTTGTTAATCGTTATGTTTCTGTTTCCTGTCTGTACAGGAAGTGGACTCACCAAAGCTCCAGGGTTCGTGGAGTTTACTAATGAGTGGCTGTGCCTCGGAGTTGGACTTTCTGCCTGCAAATGATTGTTGAAATCTGAAATGTGTGTTTTTGTCATGGTTGAAATTTCTGTCCTGTCGGATTTACAAAATAAAAGCTACGTTTGTGAAGACAAAATGTTGTGTTTTTGCTACCGTATAGCACAGGAACTCACCATTCCATGCAACTATTTCTGTTTTTTAATGATCAGTTTGTTTGTGGTACACAAAGGATATAATAATATGAACATGAGGAACTGACCTATAGAGACCTGATTAAGTGTAATTACAGCACATTGTTTGTGAACTAAATTGCAAAATCAGATATTATAACTCAGCTGTCCCCACACAAGGAAATGAACATAATCAATAAAAACATAGTTGTTAATATTTAGCAGCTATGACATGCTCCTCAAGGAAGTGATTCACACAGGCTGTTATAATTTAAGTTTAGAGCATGTTAAACTATAAAGCATGCGGACAGGAAACGTTACTGTTTGACTAAATGTTGGACTTTGAACGCAATACCATTCTTGTTCCCATTTCTGAGTCTGAAGTTCCTGCAGGAAATTTCATGAACTTCACAGAAAATTGTGCAAGAGACTATAAACAAAAAAGAAATCCAGATGTGATCAAAAAAGACACAAAACATACAAACATAAAAAGTTAAACTAAATTTAAGGCAAACATGTATGCAACTAAAACCTCAGTTAGGCCACACACGTTAGGGTAAAGTTTAGGTTATGCTACAAAAATTAAAGTTTGGTTTATGGGGTTTTGTATTGTTTTGTCAAGAGAATAGACAGACAACATTGATTTAATAAATTAATCAAACAAATGTCATTATATCAGTTTAAAAAACATATCTTTCCATCTGCATATATGATTTTAATGGTGGAGTCTGGTGTGCCCTGCGAATAACTGTAAAGTGATTATTCATACAAAAGCATGACGCATATCATTCTGCTGATGTCACACTATCCACAAGGCTCTTGAACACTAAAACAGTTATTCATGCAATTATCCATTTTCATTGTTGTCATGGTTTTGGTGTCATCTTTAGGCCTTGTTTAACCTGCTGGCTGCCCCAGAATCTGGAGGAAAGTTGTTCCATCTCACAGGTGTATTACAGCAGGTCATCACTCATTCTGCTGTCTTTAAACACAGAGTGTAGAATGACATAATAATAATAATGTCCATAATAATAGTATTCATATTACATTATGTCATATCTTTGCTTTAGTTTGACTTTCAGACATACTGGTTGGCTCTGAATTTTCATACTAACATGCTATTTAGTACGTTAAAACAGTATGTGAGTTTTGTTTAGTATATCCGAAACCTTAGTATGAAACCAATAGTATGTGAATTGCATACTATTTCTGAATTGAAATATTACAGTATGCTAACACTGGACACTACAGCTGCTAAGCAACGTCAATATCAACATTACTGTCGCCGTCTAGAAGCCACAGAGGCTAACAATTTAGCAAGCAAGCAAGCGGGTAACATGACAGAGGAAAAAGATGAGACCGTTGGGAATATCAACATTTTCTTCAGACATATTGTAAAATTACGAAGAAAAACAATATAGGCTACGACTAAAATTACAATATATTCACTTATTATGCACCGAAAAATGAACTTCCATGGCCTCCGCCATTTCTGACAACGTCAACAAACACGTCACGACTCTGAGCTTTCAGAAACTTTCCACTTACGAGGTTGTGAATACCACATAGAGGGGGGCATTCATATGGATAGGCACCAGATGTCCAGCTGCTCAGGCCTCATGCTTGTTGGTGATTCTCTGGTTCGAATTTGGTTCAAGCAGAATAAGGACATCATTTAATGTTGCAAGTCATAAGTTTTCTTTTGCTGTGGAGCATTTTAATTAGTTTTTAATAATATACGTAGACTTCCAGTGCTGTCTTCAGGAGACTGTCAGGCCTCCTGATCCGGTGATGTTCCACTCTGAGTGTGTCCAGCAACTAAGAAAAGTCATCTGACTTGTGAATGACTATCATGCAGAATGTAGTGATTTCACAGAATATAAAAACGGGTGGGAAATTTCACAGAATTTATTATCTGATGGTGACATTTTTGTCTATACAGAAACAGCATAAAACAGAACAGTCAATGTCAACAAACCTTAAACATTATACATGCACAAATGCTTGAGTAAATATTTTACTTTTTGCTTTATTTTATGCACTTTGAATGACATTTAGTCATGAATTACATAACAAAGTCTGAATGTGACATTTAATCATACCTAATAAGCACTTTTATCAATCATAGCAATGACAAAAACATGACTCAGATGAGCAGAGCAGAGGCCCTATATGGACTGGAACATTTGCATACATTTTCAAGCAAAAGGCAACATAACCAAACCATAATTGTATTACTTGCCAGCCTTTAAGGTTCTACAGGTGGCAAATACGTATCCAAGGCAAGCCCATTCACTGTTCATCTCCAGGAAGCCCGGCGCGAAGTTGAGGCCACTTGCTAAAATAAAAAAATTCATTCGTATTAACAGAAAAATGGAAATAAAATCATTCCACATTTATATATACTATATAGTATAGTATATATAATGCATCCATAAAGAGGGAAGAAAGCGTATTCCTTTACAATCACAACAGCAAAGACTAAAGAAATCAGAATAGCAGCATGCATGACAAGATAATTAATCTCTATTAGAAACAGACACTCACCTGTCAGCAGGTTGTTGAGGTTGCAGTAGTTGAGGCCGCCGTCAAGAAGGCTGGTGAATGCAAGAGAAGCAGACTGAGCCTGTGGCAAACAAGCAAAAGATATGAGTCTATATATGTTATTCTCTGGATTTTAGGGGAGTCATTCAAGTCACAATTGAACGTTAGTGAGACTTACAGACACATGGCAGCTGTTGGGCACGTCGTTGGTGTGTAGGGTGAACTCTATGCTCTCAACATGAAGTCTGTCTGCGGAGGTATGGTGGGCCTCGATAGACGATTTGGTGGTTGAAACGAGCTGGAATGGAGGACAACTCATGTGTTTATATATGACGTGAATATATGATCTTCAGAATCATTTTTACACCGCATTTAAACAAACAATGTAAAGTGGTCGTAGTAAACCATAGTAGGCCGGACCAGTAGGAGACAGAAAAATATAGAAGAAGGTCCCATACTGTAGCTCCCTTTAAGTGCTATTTATTGGTAGTTAGTCACGTTTCGCTCTTCTTCAAACTTAATAAATCTGCACAGAGACGCCATCTTAAAAGTTAAATGCTCTGGTCATATGATAGTCACATGATACTGCCAGTGACCCACATATAATCACAGGTAATGTTACATGTATATTAAAAATATATACAAAAATACATATACAAACATTTATCAATCAATAATATAGGCAAGTACCTCACAGTTCATAAGAATTACGTCAAGCCCATGGCTGTCATACTTTCTATATGGCTAGAATTAAATAGAGGCACCTCTATATAAAAAAAAATAGGATGTAGCTCAAACATATATAGGACACCGCATTAAAAACCTAACCAGAAGTATGCGTTGCGTGTCATTCCATGGGATTTAACATGCTGCTATTACAGCCTCCGCTCCTTTAAACCCCGACAGGGCTACGTGAAGTGGAGGGTTCTTGCATCGCCCTGAAGGGGTTTATTTCACAACAATGACCTGCTAGCTGTACATTATCCCACTTATTACACGGCTATTTGCTTCAGAAATCAATACTTTTTCCACAAAAACAATCTGCCACAGTCCGACATCAGAGCTGCGCCCATAGCATAGAAAAAACAGACTGTAGAACGATGTGATTGACCAATCAGAGTCGAGTATTCAACAAAGCTTGTGCAATAACTAATAATAATTCATGTTGAATATGAATAATGAATAATGTGGGATTATTCCTTATTTCATGGGCTATTTGGGGATTTATACATTATTATTACATACTTACATAATACAGGGGATAATCTCTAGACAACACATTCTTTAGAAGAAGCAATATCACAGCAAATGACTTAAATTACAATCAAGATTTATAGACATGCTTTTTAAAAGACTGGTCCCTTACAGTATAGCATGATTAGTGTTAGAAACAGCTAACATCTTTAACAGCTTTCTTAAAAATAGAAAATAAAGACCAAATGGACTTGATGTTATTCTTATCCGAACAAAGGGTCTAAGGATACAGGGTGTCATATGTGGTATAAACACATTAGAGGCAAATTTGTGATCTGCAATTTGGGACTATATCAATAAAACTAACTTCACTTAATGTTGTTTGATCGTTAAAGGCTTGTTTCATTCAATGAAATTTACAAAGAAAGGCTTATATTTTGAATTATGATCAGCGGAGAAACAGAAAAATTAATATTTCAGTGTATTAACATGTAAAGTATAAGTGTATAAAATACATTTTTATTACCGCATGTGTGTTTAAACACCAGAGAAGCAATAAAACAACAAAACTTACTATATAGTGACATTTCTCACAGCCATGCACAGGACTGAAGGCATGAATCTGTTGCACCAGTTTGGCGCCGACTTCAGCACAAGGCATCGAAAATAGCCTGGAGGAAGAGAGCGATTATCACAGTATGTACACATTATTCTCAAAATGACAGAAAGCGGCAACAATATGCTTCCGGCTGAGGCTTTTAAATGTTTGGCATTGCTAGGTGACAGGATTTCTTTCAGAGCTTGAATGCAAAGACACAAAGAAACCAGTGATGGAGGCAGATTAGTGAGTCTTACCAGACTGTTCTGCAGAAAGCGTGGTAGGGAAAAGGTACAGGGTCGGCAGCTGGAGTGCCAAACAGTCCTGCGGTGAGAACGAAGGCCAGCAGCAGCAGAGGCCTCATGGTTGCAATGAAGCGGGTTTCTTCAACGTGGCAAGTGAGAGTTCGCTGGTTGCTCGCTGTCTGTGAACTATCACAGCAAAAATGTGAGCTTGTGTCTGTACAAGTGGATATATTTCTAAGGAAAAGTGAGATCTAAAAGGCTTGTCACGAGGGCCAGTAATGCAGATAGAAATTGATCAAAAGAGATCACGGATATGAGCTATGTGGCGATTAGTCTCCCTTATGCCTTAAGTCATAGCGATTAGAAGTAATGCAAAGTTATGTGTATGGGTTTGTTTGTATATGTTTACGTTAGTGCTACAGGGATGATGCTAACTTCCTGGTTGGCCTACAAAAATACGTCATCCCTGGAACGCTCTATAGCTTTTATACCATGATTAAAGCACCTAATAACTTAAAGGCCTATATAAAATATTAAGCACATGTGACTTAAAGAGCAAAAAGCAAAGTTAAAGGTTGTCTATATGATATCTAGAGCTTTAAATAACAGCAAACAACTATTTGCTATGTAAACATATAGTGTCTACCTGAGCAGTCTCTGTGTGTGTTGTAATCCGAGTTTCTCCATGCATGTGCTTTTAGTGCATGTTCGTGCATGTGAGTGTGCCTCACTGGCTAGCTCACAACCGCCGCTCTGCACAGCTCTAGTATGGCAGTTACAGCCGATAACGTCATCCCGACCGACGGCAGCATTGCGGAAGCGTAATGGCACACGTTCGCCACCGTCCTTTCCACGCTTCCCATTCATTGTCTATGTAAGCAGCCGTGCAATGCACTGTGGTAGCGTGGTGGCACGATTTCAGAGATAGGGCTTCACAATGGCTGCTCCTCATTTGCATTAAGTTGAGGTCTAGGCTACTTTATGCAAATCACGGGTGTCCAACGCGACTCGCCGCCTCTGGAAACTCCAGAAAAACTTATAAACTAAGCCTTGTCGATCCAAAATATTACAGATATATAATATATAATATACAGATTTAGCAACTGTGTGGCTTATTTTTGCATAAAATGTTTTCAGAAACACATTTCGGTGAACTATTTTTGTGATATAAGAGAAGAAAGTTTCCAAACGAGCCGCCATGTTGGTTCCGGTTTGAAAGCTGGGAGCAGCAGTCGCCATGTTGAGAGCAGTGCAGAAGCAATAGAAATGCTCCCAATCTCACATTTAACACCTTTAAAGTTAGAAAAATATCCTTATTTATCTATTAATAATATTAACAATAAAACAACCCACCATTTTCCAACAGAGCCCTGCCCAGTAAGAAGACACCACTTAAGACAAGAGAAGGATAAATACCTCCCTTGTTACTTTTATTATCGTTAGGATTTTACTGCTTATTCATTCAGTTTAGTTTTGTCTCCCTAAGAGGCCATTGACCTGGAAAAGACAGCCCTGTAAACAACTCGAAGGATGAAAAATTGTTTATAGGTCTGTCATCTGACCGCTACATTTCTCACAATCAAACCTTGCAGCGTGTCATCTCTGTGGTCATCAGACTGCAGAGAGGGAGGAGTCGTCAGAGCCTCATCTGCATTGCCTCGCTTTAACTGGATGACATGCTGCTCTATCATGTCTCCCTCGATGTCATGTCACCACTGAGTAAACCCACATCATCATTTCCTGTCCCTTTAAAAGTACATGTTGTCAGGATCAAAAGAGGACACTAATGCAGCCGTAACAGTCTTAATGATCTGTCCAAAAAATAATGAAACAGCAACTTTTTATTGGTATTTTTCTCAAGGATGCGTTACATTAGTCGACCTAAGGGGACAAACCTATATTTACAATTCAGATGTAACAAAATCATCACATGATTTGGTGAAGTGACTTCAATAGTAAAGCTTTTATCTCACTGGCATTCATAAAACAAAGATGTCTCTAAAGTTTAGATTTTTAATAAAGCAAAGTACAGGCGTACTAATATATAACGTGAAAATTTGTCTTCCAAAATGGTGTCAGACTTTGATATTATAAAAGGAAAAGCATGGACGAGACAGTTTGTGTTGTGAAGTGATCCTGAACTCACCTGACAGCAGGTTGTAGAGGTTGCAGTAGTTGAGTCCACCGTCAAGAAGGCTGGTGAATCCAAGAGAAGTGGACTGTGCCTGGTAAGTAAATAAGTAAATAAGCTTAATACATGCACATTTATACTAAGATTTACGCACTGTTACTAATGACTTTATTAGTGGTTCTGCAGACATTTACAACTCAATAACAATACTTTGCTGCCAGATTGTGAGCACATATCTACTTAAAGGTCCTACTTATAACATTTAGTCACTAGATGTCGTACTCTCTGTCCCTTCTCTGTGGATGTATTTGTTTTTTTAAGTATTCATACATAAAAATGTTATCAATAAGTTCTTTCAATTATTTCTTCTATCAACCTTATTCTTTGTCTTTTTCAGATAGTTCAGTTGCTCATCTCTCATAGTGCATGAATAAAAAGAAAGTTGGGGCTGCTAAATTGTCAGCCCACAAATGTGGAAGCCCATATTCTAGAAGAAGCCAAAAGGCCATATATTAAACATTAAAATAACAGTAAATATCTGTCAGTAATTTATGTAACATATATGGTTAGTAGCCAGAATAATGTGTCACCCTCTTCCAGACAGAAAGAAGGTACAATGAAATTAATTTACTTTTGAAATAAAACAGTTTATCACAGATTCTCTAATAATTTCTGATCACATCTTGTTGTAAAGCTATAACTACAACTTTAAAAAAGCAACTTACTGCTGTATTGCAGTTTATATAATGTAAGAAGTCACTGTTACAGAAACTACTTTACCACTTTTAACACATTTATAGCTCAATAATAACACTTTGTTGCCAGATTGTGAGCACATATCTACTTAAATTATTTCTTCTGTCAACCTATTTCTTTGTCTTTTTCAGATAGATCAGTAGCTCATCTCTCATAATGCAAGAATAACAACAAAGTTGGAGCTGCTACGTTGTGAGCCCACAAAAGTGGAAGCCCAAAAATCTCAAGTAAACCAAAGGGAGTGAATGCTTCCCTTGCAAGCCAATATATACAATATATCAAGCTGGTCATGAGGTCCAGTAAAGAACAAGAAGTCAGACAATCACCATAAGACCCGTAAGTCATAGCCTTAACCAATTCAATTTCAAGGATCGTTACTGGGCACTCATGACCTGCCTGATATTTTGTATAAATTGGCTTGTTAGAGAATCGGCCAGCACACTCTCTCATCAACACCACCGCTCTACAGAAGGAAGAAACCTGCTCCATTTCAACCATGAGGACTCTGCTGCTGGCCTCTGCTCTCTTTGCAGGACTGTTTGGCTCTCTGGCTGCCGTTCCTGTCCCTGTTCCTATTTACCATGCCTTCTGCAGGACGCTGTGGTGAGTTAGTACGGATTTTTTTTTGGTCAGGAAAGTTGAATATACTGATTTCAAATGAAAGCTTAACATGTGTTACTCTGAATTGTTGATGCTCTTTCTTGTTTTAAGGTTGTTTTATGAATGTGTCCAAACTGTTACTTGTTGTTTTTCTAGGCTCTTTGCAACACCTTGTGCTGAAATCAGCACCAAAATAGTTCTACAGATTCAAGCCTTCAACCCTCAGTATAGGGTAAGAACCGCTCTTCTGTTAATGTAAATAATGTTTTAGATGGGTAAAAATAACAGCAGAAATCAGATCTAATATCATTGCAAGCGGGGTACCTAGAAAAACACAATATACTCCAGGAACACGTCCCAAAACCCTACAAAAGGAGGAATTATATATGTTTGCGATCCTGAGAATTACAGCATTCAAACACATAACAAGAGATTTGAAAAGATTTAAAAAGTTAAACAAATGGCTGGAAACTGTAGAAGGCATACTGTATATAGTATGGAAAAGGTAATTTATAAAATCAATAAGAACAAAAGGTTGTTGGATAAAAGATGGACCTTCTTTAAATCAAGTAAAGGTAATTGACTAATAACATAGTATATAAAATATCATGTTTTGGGAAGATGTTTTAAATAATATGCATGAAACTGTAATAGATAGTCATAGCAGCCGTAGAAATATCAACTAAAAACATCAAATTAAACTTTTTTTCCTTTTTTGTTTTATCTATAGGTGAAAGATAATTTATAAAAATTTGTGTCAAGATGTTTAAATAAGAGGAAGGAAAGGAAATGTATCAACGATATGTACTGACACAATAAAGTATACATACAAAAAATGTATGTTATTGTAGAAGAAATGAATACATTTAGTGTAATGATATGTTGTTTTCTGTTCCAGCTCGTGTCAGCCGTCCCTCCAACTATCTATGCCAACCACACTTCCATGGAGAGCCCCGAGGGTGAGAACATCACCTTCACATTGAGCCCCACTTTACTGACCGGTGGCTGCTGTGTGTCTGTAAGTATCAATGATGCTCATTTTCTAACAGTGACTTCTTCTATTACATAAACAGCAGCAAGTTGCTTTTATAAAGTTGTAGTTATAGCTTTACATCGAGATATGATCATAAATTATTAGAGAGTCTGTGATAAACTGTTTTATTTCAAAAGTAAATTAATTCCTTTGGTTCGTCTGTATTCTCTCTCAATAAAACAGTCATTGTACCTTCTTTCTGTCTGGAAGAGGGTGACACATTATTCTGGCCAATAACCATATATGTTATAGAAGTTACTGTCAGATATATACTGTTACTGTATTTTAATGTTTAATATAACTCCAGACTTGATGGCCTTTTGGGCTCAAAACGTAGCAGCCCCAACTTTCTTTTTATTCATGCATGATGGGAGATGAGCTACTGATATATCTGAAAAAGACAAAGAAATAGGTTGAGAGACCAAAAAAAATCAGTCCTAACTCACTACAGTGTCCTGCAGAAGGCATGGTAGACAGGAACAGGGACAGGAACGGCAGCCAGAGAGCCAAACAGTCCTGCAAAGAGAGCAGAGGCCAGCAGCAGAGTCCTCATGGTTGAAATGGAGCAGGTTTCTTCATTCTGTAGAGCGGTGGTGTTGATGAGAGGGTGTGCTGGCCGATTCTCTAACAAGCCAATTTATACAAAATATCAGGCAGGTCATGAGTGCCCAGTAAAGATCCTTGAAATTGAATTGATTAAGGGTATGACTTACGGGTCTTGTGGTGATTGTCTGACTTCTTGTTCTTTACTGGACCTCATGACCAGCTTGATATATTGTATATATTGGCTTGCAAAGGGAAGCATTCACTCCCTTTGGTTTACTTGAGATTTGTGGGACTTCCACTTTTGTGGGCTCACAACGTAGCAGCCCCGACTTTGTTTATATTCCTGTATTATGAGAGATGAGCTACTGATCTATCTGAAAAAGACAAAGAAATAGGTTGAGAGAAGAAATCATTAAAAGTTCTTATTGATAACGTTTTTATGTAGACGAATAATTTAAACAGAGCTTTTAGAAAGGTGTAGAATAAAAATATTGCTTTTCCTAAAAATAAATTAATATGATTGTGACTTGATCATTTAAAAAATGTTGACGGGTCCAAAATGAATGTTTTGTTTATCTCTGTGGAAGATATCAAACATTTGGTTCCCACTTCTATTAAGGTTTGTGAGACAATAGTATAACAACGTTGGTATCACGCGACAGAGTTGGCAACAAACTGGCAACCACTTGTTATGAAGTGAATGCAATGGAACGGGGGACGGAGAGTACGATATGTAGTGACTAAAGCCACTAATAAAGTCATTAGTAACAGTACGTAAACCTTAGTATAAATGTGCATGTATTAAACGTATTCCCTTGTTTACTTACCAGGCACAGTCCACTTCCCTTGGATTCACCAGCCTTCTTGATGGAGGACTCAACTACTGCAACCTCTACAACCTGCTGTCAGGTGAGTTCAGGATCACTTCGCAACACGAACTGTCTCGTCCATGCTTTTCCTTTTATAATATCAAAGTCTGACACCATTTTGGATGACCAATTTTCATATTATATATTATTATGCTTGTACTTTGCTTCATTCTAATCTAAACTTTAGAGACGTCTTTGTTTTATGAATGCTAATGAGTATTAAGCATGAATGTTGAATGATCTAATTTTCATCCATTTGTGTTTGTGAATGAATGTTTTGATTGTAGCGAGCGGCCTCAACTCAGCGCCGGGCTTCATGGAGATGACCAATGAATGGGCCTGCCTGGGCTACGGACTCTCCAAATGTAAAGCCTAACAAGCTTTAATATTGAAATTACTTCACCAAATCATGGGATGATTTTGTTATATTTCAATTAAAAAAAAATGTTTTCCCCTAAGGCCAAGGTATATCTGACTAATATTTGATATATTCTGTATAAACTCCTGCCTATAGAGTGAGAAAACACAATAAAAAGTTGTAGTTTCATTATGCTCTCGTTGTTTGTGTGTGCATGTGTGTTTTTCTATCTTGCAAATGGGCACGGAGAGGGAGCCATCCCTTGGACAAGACTCTAGTTTGATCCACATAGGTCCCTTTTCTTTCATCCATCACTTTCTTCTGTCTTTTTCCCAAGCCTCAGGTTTGTCTGAATGGACTGTTCCAAATAGATGGACAGGAATATTGTTGGTTTACGAAGAAACAATAGAGTTTGGACAGGTGGTGTAACGCCCCTCTCTTCCTCTCTCCCCTGGCTTATACCTCCTCGGTTTTGTTGAATTGCTCTAGGGGTATGATTCTTGCTTCAAGTGCGAGAGGTCCAGGGCTTTTTTGCCAATAACTGGTGATAAATCACACATGGTCGGGTTTGAGTTTGCCAAACAGTTCCAGTTTAATTCCCTCTTTGGGCTAGTAAAGTCAGCCAATTTAAGAATACCAATGATCTCTATATAGTCCAACATTCTCAAAATTTCAATCATAGTCCTTCTTTCTTTCCCCATGGCGACAGAAAGTTTACAAACTCTCATGTCCAGGTCACACATCACTGTATGCCAAGGTTGAAGTTAGTCGATTTCCTTTCATCAAATGCGTGCAATCAATGGAGGAACAACTTTAAGATGCAATAACAATTTATTTAAGAAATACAAATTAATTTGTACACAATACATAATTACAAAGACCCCTAAATACACATACATTTATGTGAAAAAAAGACAATTAACATATAAATCAATCTGTAGTTGATATGGGAGGCCAAAATGAGAATAGGGAGCTATATTTCAGGGTGGTTAATGGCATAAATTAAACTCATGCATTGCACAATAAAGAACAGCATACTATACATTTATATTCAGCACTATGCCAGCCCAACTATATCTGATTGGTATCATTCCAACTCCAGTACCAGCTGAAAACACATTTAAAAAGTAATTAAACATGCAGATTGTGCAATGCATAACTTTAATTTATGCCACAAACCACCCTGAAAAATAGCTCCCACTTTTTGTTTTGACCTCCCACATCAACTACAGATCAATTTATATTATAATTGTATTACTTTTAAATTTTTTCATATACATGTGTGTATTTTTAATGATCTTCGAGCAGAATAAATCTAGGTAAATATGCATGTAAATGTTATGTACGAATTCATTAGTATTACCTTGTTATCGAGCCTATTTTCTCCACTCCTAATATAGAAATTCTTTGAGTCAATGTTGGTATGTATGCTGTGAGGAAGGTGCACATTTGTTCAACATTTACAGTATATGAGCTGTGAACTTGCGATGTTTCAGAAATGCTTGTTCACTTGTGTTTAGTCTCTCTGCTCACACAGGTTTTCTGTAGGGGGACTTTAATTCCCTGACCTGCCTGAAGAAGGAGTGCTCTTCCCCTTTAAAATACCTCTGTATTAAGGGAATGTTTACTTGTTTCTCTACTTCACTAACAATAATTACGTTTCGAGTATGCCTCTTGAGAGGGCACATTTGATTAATATCTTTTGTCAAAGTACATCTGACAACCAATCGGCTCCAAATGAGGGGAGATTGATGCCACAGGGGTTAAAGTGGAACTAATTCCAGAGATCCAGTCAGGTGACAGGTATAAAATGTCTTGGAAGACAACATACTGGTTGGTCTGTGTTTTCCACTCGCCAGGGAAATGGAGAAAGGCCTGTGTTTTGTGCATCAGAGGGATTTTTGGCATTAATTGTCTGCAGAGGACCAGAGTGATAAACCTATGGCTACCATGGTTTATGTTTCTCCTTTTTGTGGCTGGTCTGAATGAATTTAGTTTTTCTGGAAAAACACTACCGACCAACCTAAATAAATAAAGTTTTTCCATTGATTGCACGCGTATAATGGCAAGAAATATAATGAATTCAACCTTGGCATATAAAGTGATGTTATCTCAGGTGAAATCCCCGGCCTCAGTGAGTGTGACCAGAGGCCTGTACTACAAAGCAGGATTTAGGGTTAGCAAGATAACTTCAGGGTCAACCCTGTTTTCCATCCTTTGACGGTGGTTCACTTTTTATTGGGGTAGATCACCATGGTAACTCATGCTGAACAGCTAACCTGCTCCAGAGCAGGTTATGTTCCAGATAAGAGATCAACTCCTATAAAAGTACCGCCTACTGACCAATCAGAGCTCGGTGCGCAGATCATATGATAATATTACACACATATGAAGAAGTTTTAGTCATAATCCAGGCTAAAAACAACACAGTTTAAACTGACAAATGCAGGAAGGGCAGCTAGATTTATGCTGTGGGTGTTTACCGCTTTGAATTATGACGAGGATGCAGCTGAAACAAGGTTGAAATAGTCATACACGCCACTTCACTTGTTAAAGGACATAATGAAGTATAATACTTTCAACCATTACACTTTTAAAAGCTATTTATATCTAGACGACTATATCTGACTTTTGAGTGTACTGTTAAATTAATAAGTCTGTTAATATACGCATTCACACATCGGCAGTTTTCGTATTTTGTCTAATATAGTTTGCTCTTCCTTTGTAGAATGTACCACTCTGCCTGTCCGTCTGCAAGTCTTGTGCATTGGTCATGTGCTGCAAACACCGCCCCTGGGTTGATTTACGGAGTTGATAACCAGCGTCGTAGGACCGCATAGCGGGATCTTGTTTGTTAGGGTTAGTTAATAACGAGAAGATACCCTGGGTATGTTGAACTCACGTCGTAGTGCAGGCCTCTGGACATGAGATTTCAGTTTTATTGAAATTTTGAGAATGTTAGACTACATGTACGTATATACAGATCATTGGTATTCTTGAATTGTCTGACTTTACTAGCCCAAAGAGGGAATTAAACTGGAACTGTATGGCAAACTCAAACCTGACCATGTGTGATTTATCACTAGTTCCTGGCACAAAAGCCCTGAACCTCTTGCACTTGAAGCAAGAATCATACCCCTAGAGTAAAACAACAAAACCGAGGAAGTGGAAGCCAGGTAAGAGAGGAAGAGAGGGGCATCACACTACGTGTCCAAACTCTATTGTTTCTTCCCAAAAATTTCAATATTTAAGCTTGTTAGTCTTTACAGGTGGCGAGTCCGTAGCCCAGGCAAGCCCATTCATTGGTCCTCTCCATGAAGCCTGGTGCTGAGTTGAGGCCGCTCGCTACCATATAAATATTAATTCACAAACACAAATGGATGGAAATTAGATCATGAAAAATGCAAAAGGTCCGCACACTGTAGCTCCCTTTAAGTGCAATTTATTGGCACATCTTAGTTAGCAAGTCTGAGGAAGAGCATCTGCTTGAAACGTCACTAAGATGTGCCAATAAATTGCACTTAAAGGGAGCTACAGTATGCGGTTTACTACGATCACTTTACATTGTTGGTGGAAATTAGATCATTCCACATTCATGCTTTATACTCATTGGTTTTCATAAAACAAAGATGTCTCTAAAGTTTAGATAATAAAGCAAAGTACAAGCATACTAACAGAGGTGGAAGGAGTACTAGAATATTGTACTCAAGTAAAAGTACTGTTACTTTAAAGACATTTTACTCAAGTACTTGTGTAAAAATTTACTTAAGTAAAAGTAAAAAGGAGGTAGGTTAAAATGTACTCTGAGTAAACATTACTGTGTTACATTTTTAAAAAGGGGAGATGTATGATGATGTATGATACTACTGTTAAATTAATGAACATCTTCAGCCATTAAAAAAACGTATTAGATAAGTGGAACAACATCAGCAACAAGACCCCTTTTGTCCAAACCAACAGACGTCACTCTGCAGTCTTTCCATGCAACTGATTATCAATTATATACAACTCCTCAGTGTAGCTTTACAAGAATTAACCAGAAAAGACACAAAACTCAGACAAATAGCAAGCTTTGGATGCCACGGCGAATCAAAAGTAGAATAAAACATCGCCAAAGCAGACAATGTTGACATGTAAACGATATAAACTCCACAGCGGCTGCGGCCATAAACACACATATTACAGCAAAGTAGAGACTGCACAGTTTTTGCACACCGCGACGCGCTCACACGCAACTACGTTGCTAGGGAAAATCCTCACACACCTCACTGAAGGTAAAAGTTCCTCAGTGAATGCAGGAGTCACAGCTGGAGGATCCACCATGAGCACCACTGGCCGAGCAATTTTTGTGGTCATCCAATCAAATCAAGTCTTTCTCTCTACAACTAATAGCCTTTTGGTTTTCACTTCAGGGTGACTTCTAAGTACCATGGAACCTTTAAAGGTCTGAAATTATAGCATTATAATTATCATTTGTACCATTTATTAAACATTTTTAGGGGCAACTTTAGAGAGCACACAGGAAATGAGAGGAGAGAGATGAGGAATAATTAATCTAAATTGCCTGTCGGGTGAATGTGAGCGTGAAAGGTTGTCTGTGAGCCCTGTGATAGTCCTGTCCAGGGTGTACCCTGCCTTCGCCCAACGTCAGCAGGGATCGGTTCCAGCTCCCTCGCGACCCTGAATATAGGATAAGAGGTTACAGATAATGGGTGGATTGATGAGATGATGAATATCGTGCAACAAAGGTCCACAGCTGCAATCCAATGGGGAAGATTTGATTGCACGGTCGTCACCCCCAAGCCCTCAGTCCATCAGGGTGGGGGATCTGATTGTTGTGTATGGAAAGGCAGCCCTTTAAAAGGCTTCACAGCAGAAGGTCTGAACACTGCAGAAGACATCACCTCCAACTACAACCAAGATGAGTATCAGAGCTCTGATCATCACCTCAGCTTTACTCCCGCTGCTTCTGCTAGCTGCTGCCGGCTCTGCTGACCAGTCAACATGCAAAACAGTGTGGTAAAGTATTAGTTAGATATTTAATGTTGTTGTTTTTAGCAAAATGTAAAAATAAGAAAGAGAATGTGGTTGTAATATTTCCTTCCTTCCGTCCTTTCAGGCTTTTTGAGTTGCCCTGCTCTGAACCTCGCAGTGAACTCCCAGGTGAAGGCTTGGAGCACACAGAAGTGTAATGGCAGCCAAGAGAAGTGCATGTATGAGGTAATTTGAACATATTTGCATTTTTTTTTAGTGACCAGCTAAAACTGTGCGGACTAGGAGAATTGTACCATTACATCTGTGTCTTTACATACAATTGTATTTGTCAAGTATTAGAAGCTTCACTTTTTAGATGTTTTAGATGCAAGCAAACGCCTCACAAATGGTAATCTTTTCTCATTTTTGCACATTCAGCTTAACATGTTTGTGTGTTTTTGTCTGTTAGATAATCAAGCAGCTCCCCACATGCCTTGAGATCAAGCATACATCCCCCAACACCAACAAAACTACTGCAATTCTCTTTGAGTTCATCACCCCGGCAGAACTCGCTTTCTGCAAACTGAGGGTAGGTTTGCTTTGTTGACAATTAAAACACCACTATATGGGTATTTTACATTCAGATTTAACATGTCTTAACATTGCTTTTCTTTATACTTGCACAGGCCCGTGCCACAACAATGACTCCGAATGCCACCAGGCCAAATGACTACTGCCTAATCCACAATCTAATCACCGGTATGAGATTCATTTTTTTTTATACATACTTATAGCAGTGTTTCAGAAATAATTATAATACTCTGAAAGGTGTTGTGTTGCCTAACGCGTGTTTGTGCACTTTTCTGTCTTTGCAACAAACAGGAAGTGGACTGACTCTTGCAAAAGGCTACAAAGAGTTCTGCGACAAGACAACGTGCCCCTCAATGCAATCAGCAGTATGCAGCACTGAAGGATAAGTCCTGCATTGAATTGTGTTGCTTATTCATCAAGATCAAGCACTTATCAATGGTTTTCCTTCGATTTAGCATCAGCTAAATACATGTAATGTAAAAAATAAATGCCGCAATTAAAATTTGAAAAAAAACCATATAATGGCTTTTAGATATATCCCTGTAAAGACAGTTGTTAAGGCAGGGTTGCATTTAGCTCATTTAATGGACCAGTTTTAGTATAATAGGAAGTGTGTACTTTAGCCTGTTATCAGAATAATGCCTGTTAATGCCTAATGTGCAAATTTTCTGTATATATTGAAGGCTTTTTTTGTGCTTTTATATACCGCTTATGCAATATACTCCACTATCTCCACGCGCACGCACATAGGCACACGCACACACACGCACACCTCTACGACATCGAACTACAGCAAGTATCAAAATGTAAATTAGTCCTGTGACTTTTCTTGTGTTATCCTTGATGTTCTTTTAACTGTGTATGCACATTGATGTTGTAACCATGTAAGTTCCTTTAAAATGAATATTCAAATAAACACAACAAAAAAAACAAGATGTTTGCTTCTCTTCAATCCACATATCCAGCTCAACAATTAGTCAACTGATTTGTGAATGACCACTTTACAATGGTAATGAAAAATCTAAAGGATTTCATGCACATTATTTGTTATTCATGTGTGGCTATATCTGCTATCTCTAGATGTAGACAAACACATGCACATATAGCATGGTAAACAATTTGGAACGTCAGAACAAAAAGGTACGGTATGTTAATAAATTAGTAGGATATATCTGGTGATCTGGGTCGTCACGTTGAAGTTAACGTGACTGGTGTTTAAAAGAAGTGCAACTAAACTCAGATTATGTTACCAAATAAAATAAAATGACCAAAACATGGGCCAGGTCTTGTTCTAGTTGTCAAGTTGTATTGTTTTGTACCTCTACTCTTTCACGATAGCACAAACAGACACAGAGCTCATTTATTTAATTATGTTTTAAGAAATCTGTGTTTTTTGATCAATAATTCATGTTTTAAATGTGTATGGATGAAAGCAGTCAGCAACATTTAGTAGCACTTCCATACCATGTCTTGGATGTCTAAGAATCTTCACAGTCACTGCTCTCAAAAAGGAAGTGGACTAAATTGGCTTAAGGTCTAGAAGGTAAAGCACAAATTGCGAAACTCTTGCAAGATCGTTAAGGTTATAGGCATTGACCGTGAATGGTTAAGGTTAGGATAGGTTGTTTTCGCAATTTAGGGGTTACCCTCTACTCACGACCCTGGCTAAAGGCTACAGAGAGATCTGCAAAGTGCCCATCAAAGGAATCAGCAACATGCAGCAATGAAGAATGGGTCCTGCACACTGAGCTGTCCAATATCAATATCAAGGATTTATCTGTAGTTTCCTTACTGTATTTCCTGTCTTTCTAAGATTAAGACCTTCAAAATATTATTGAACTTTATTGTTTGTGCTGCTTGATAACGGTAAATTTAGCTTCCTTTGAATTTGTTTTTGTGCTGAACTTTAAAGAGGACCTATCTTGCTCATTTTCAGGTGCATACTTGTATTTTGGGGTTCTACTAGAACATGTTTACATGCTTTAATCTTCTCATACTGGCTAAAACGCTCTGTTTTAGCTCTTCCCTCCCGAACCGAACTGAAGAGCCTGAGTCTGCTCTGATTGGTCAGCTGGCCCACTCTGTTGTGATTGGTCAACCGAACCAAACTCTTCGGACTCCGCTCCAGCTCCGCTCTAACTAGCTTTGTTAGAGGGCGTGTCAAACTAGCCGCTAGGCAGGTATTATGCAAATGTGTAACTCGGTGACATCACCACATCAAACAAGGTGTTTCAGGCAGTTCAGGAGCAGTGTTTCTGTGGGGGAGAGGAACTCACTTTGGCATGGACCTTGGACTTTGGACTTTGCAGACCTTTGACATGCATAAAAAAACTATATAACACACTAAAGGAAAGAGAAACAACACAAAAGCATAATAGGTCCTCTTTCATCCAAGTTTCCTGAATAAATACTTCTTCAAAGTTGCATCTTAACTGGCTTATTGTAGTGCATCTTCAGGCTGCCACTTTGCTGGAGAAGATCACTTGCGGTGATGAGCTATAAAACGTGTTTGTGTGTGAGAGCATGATACGAGGAGACACTCATTATGCACTTGTTTTATTTACAACACACAGCATTTTCTTTATCCATGGAATGAATGGCTTAAAAACAAAATACTCCCAAGCAGACAATATACACTCTTGTCTTTATGTACATATTATGCAATATGTTTACTTCTCATACACTATGCCTCGGAGTATATACTGCATGAATCTGTGTATAAGATCTCGACTGCAATGATTGCAAAATGCTCCCCGTCTCTTCCGCACCCTCGCCTCTGGTGTATCGACTGCTGTCTAATCGGCCCCATCTACTTCCTTTAACGACGCTCCAAATTAGCCCTAATGCTTAGCAGCGTGTGTCAAGGCAGATGAAAAAAAAAAAGCTCTGAGGAGTCTGGAGATAAACAAGGACAGGTCAGAGAATTGACACTTCCCGCTTACACTCAGTCCACATCTAAAATGTCAGTTATTTCAAGTGATTTAAGTGTTAAAAAGAGCATTTTAAATATGTAACCTTTTCAAGTTAGTGATTTACCTCTGAAAGATGGAAAAGCATTCGCACCAGATGAATTATTTGTTGTTGAGGCAGTAACAGAAGGAGGATTATTTGTATAGAAAAAAAAAAAACATTGCATTTTAAACCCACTTTATTGACAGCTTCTTGCCCTCAGTACAATGCAATGCAAGATTTGAGGTGCTGAGCACAGAGGAATAAATGTGGCGATAAATACAGTACCGACTCGCCTCGCCGGCCGTCTTTAATTCACTCTCGCCGGAGCCATCAGACCCTCGCCACAAACACACAAACTGATAAGACATCACACACAACACTGAGCCAAAGGTTTTTGCCTCCACCTTAAATTACAGTGGCCGCTGCAATTCAACACTGCTTTAGGACAGCAAAGATGTTCCTGCCTTTAAAACGTGTTCATTTTCTTTCATCAGTTTGACAATCGCCTGAAGATTGGAACAGGGAGGACCGGCTGGAAGCTAGTAGTTTCACACGGTTTATAAAAGATGACAGTTTAGATCTGTCAACGCATCCCAACAGAGACCTGCAATGCTGATCAGTCACTTCGTTTAACCATCATGGGAGAGAGACTGAATAAGCACAAGAGCGTCCGAATGATCCTTGAAAGAATGACATCTTAGTTTAACAACGGCATGCATTGCCCTTACATATGTAGGTTTTTATCCCTTACGAATGATGATAAGATAAAACCACCATCTAATCCGAGGTCCAACCACTTTTACCCTTCTTTAGATGATTCATAGATTATAGACATTTTAAAATCACTTAATTCCTTCTGTGATATGGCATAAAATGGCATTGCCTTGATATTAACGGAAGATTATGTATCCTGTACAGTTGGTGTTGATGACCATTTCAAGTAAAAGAGTAACAAAATCAAGGAGAACAAATATATTTAAAAGAAAAAAAAAAGAAATCACATCATGAATGCTCACAGACAGGTCATCCGGCAAACTGAGAAACGCTACACCGCACAACCACATTGTTACATGTATGGCAGCAATCGAAGGCAATTGCGAGACGATATATTTCATATGCTGTGTATTGCATTTATAATACAATACACAGGGACAGAAAAAGCTCCTGCTCAGTTTAGCTCCATCTCACCTCAGAGAGAGTTGTTTGTTTTGCTTTATATCCCTAAATTGTGTCTCATAGGCTGATTAAACTCTTTGAAACATATTATGGTTCATGTATGACGTCATAAATATATACGACATCATATAGATCAAGATATATACGTGGAATATTTGTCATCAGATTTAGTTTTGGTTTTTCCGATATGCCTGTTAGTTAATTCCAATGTTAGAGTAGTTTTTATAAACATTTATTAGTAATTTGTTAATATAACATAAGTATAGTTTTTCAATAAGTACAATTACAGTGCATAAAACTACCTGGTTCCATTATTGAACACACAGGCTAAACCGGTTGAACTTTTTTTATCCTGACATCCAGAATTCAGACATCAATAAGTTTCTTTACAACAGTTGCTTCACTTTGCAATTCCTCAAAAAAACTATTTGCAATAACTTAGCGAGAAGATGGAGCCACTGAAACAAGGCCTGTGATGACTAGAGATGCTAGATGATAATGACTTTTTTAATGAGAAATACTGTATCATTTTAAAAATGGGTACATGTAGTTTTTACCTCTCTGTGTCCTTTTGCTATGTGAAATATTATGTAAACTTACAAACCTTGTACAAAAGTTGAAAAAAAAGCTGTTTTAAAATGCATGGACTGACACTGTTTGGAGTATTAGTGTCCAAACTTGGCAGGGAAAAAAGGGAAGCATGATGTTAGCTGTTGACAATACAGTACAGTACATATATAGTGTGGCTAATCACTGTTTCTTTCACACACTCACACATACGCTCACAAACACACGCACACAACTAACCTTCCCTTTCTCTCTCGTACCCTCCGGTGAGGCAGTAAATGAAAGCTGATAGCCTGCTTGCCATCAGGTATTTAGCACTGCTTAGCACATTTTCAAGAGCAATGAACCCATTGTGGATCAAACTGTCCTACTACATGCTTCTGAAGTTGCATTATGGGCAGTAATGAATGCATTTATACACTGTTTGTATTCCTACTGTGTCACTCGAGTATCCAGCTCCCACACCAGAGAAGCAGAGAGAAAGAGAAGGGAGTTTAAGCAATCTGTGATTAAGGCAGTCTCATAAATATTGCAGAGAGGTTTTTGGCCCCCGTTTTGGAGATACACTGCCACAACAGTCTTGAGTTCCTAGCTCTTACTAACGGCTGCTTCCTATCCCCACAGATTACAGAGCAGACGGGTGGATGTGAATACCAATGGCGAAAAGAAAATGTGAGTATGATGCCACACAATGTTTCGATCCATGGAGGAAAAACATCCCATCAAAAAACAACATCGAGCAGTAATCCTCTTTGGAAGAAAAGGTCATATTTGGTTTGTGTATCAGTCCTCCACACAATGAATAATCTTTTACAGGGACCGTAAATGAAAAAAAAAAAAAAAAAAGAAGCACAGCTCAGAGCGATTTAATTAAGAAATGAAAGTAAAGTAGGAGCCTATATCTAATTTGTCCACTGAAGTTAGTGCTAGGGGCTTTTTAAGCGGCGTGCAGAGACGAGGATAGACAAAGGTCCCACTTACAGTAGCTTAACTCTGTCTCACTTAATTGAGTTCATTCCAAGATACAGAAAAAAAGTCAAAGCAGATACATACATATTAGTTGGACACAGGAGATGTGGCTCCCTCACTGTCTTCGCTTGAGTTCTGCTGATCGTTTCGCTTCCTTGCAGCTTGTTACGAGTTCAAGCAGTTTTTAAAATCTGCCAACATGGCAATCCTCATGTACTGCACCCTTTACAGTGCTTCCAATTACTGTACTTAGGGCTTCAAGTAATAACTAGACGTCTATCAGAGCTTCACACCCCTCCCTATACAGTGCGATAACAGTCCCTCAGACCCACTCCTGCATGGAGCGCTTGCAGTACAGTATGTGGCGCTGCGTGCTCTTCCTCCTGAACTGGAAAACGGTGTAGAGGAGGACCATCATGCACAGCGCCAGGACGCAGGGGATGGCGATGGCCACCGCTTTCTCTGTGCCCCCCGCGCTGTCCAGTTTGATGACAACTTCGCCCTCGCCGTCGTAGTTGCGTCCCTCCACCGTCGGGAGGTTCCACTCCCAGTCGGGGTCGGCGGGTAGACCGTCGCAGCCCATGAAGTCCCTCAGGATGGACCTCGGGTAGCCAGGTTCCACGCGAAGCAGCTGGTTGTTGAACTTCCAGTACTCCTTTCCCTTGTAAAAGTAGGTGAAACCTGGAGGGAGGTATTGTGGGACACAACAAAGTCACTTATATACATTGAAGGGCCCAAACATTTACCGTTTAGTTTGTTCTTTTTTAAACAGAAAACACATTTAATATTGTGATATTTACTGGAAATGGCAATATATACAAATACAATATAGCCAAGAGTAGTAGGAAACGTTCAGCTCTCTTGCGATCTCCCTCCAGCCAGCTGCCACCTTATTAAGTGGTTTGTAGTGAAATGATGAGGTATCGTATAAATAACTCCTCATTTCAACTTCACCAATCAGCCGCTCCTGGTCCATTGAGGCGATTTTTCGAGGCGAGCGACAGGAATAAATAGAAACAGCTGGGCGTCTGACAAAAAGTAGGCTACAGCTCGAAACGGCGTGCCACATTGCGCTGCGTCCCTCACAGCCAGGACATTCCAATAAAAAAAGGACACAATTCTTAAGCAGTGTTGTTGATGACATGCGAATAGCACAATACCTGTACGATAAACTTCTAATTGGTGAGTACTGGTTTGTTTTTGTTATTATGGGGTGGGATCAGGGATTTAAATCTATAGCACTGTAATTGTTACGTCTCGTATGTTGGAAAATGTGCACCTACTATAATCTGTGTCTGTGATAACATTTGGGTCCAGGGCAGGCTGTTAATTTAGCGTTGATAAATTTGGCACTCTGTGGTGCTGATCAGAGGCTGGTTTGCAGTATGGGAGTTGCATGGTGAGCCTCTCCACGGTGGCATAGCAATTGTCTGCTTTGTAATTGTCTGTGTGTGTGGTTGTGTGTGTGTACATGCGTGAGCGCACGGGCGTGCCCTTGTGTTTGGGTTTGCACCGGGGCCAATCACAATTATGTTACACTGCTGGCCAAATCAGTGACTATATGTTAAGTCTCTCAACAGAAAGAGATTCATAACCTGCTGTATGCTTTTGGTTGCTTAGAAATAAGGCTAGTCTTTCAGGTTTTCTACAGAATTTCATAGAAAAGCACAGCTCTGAAAATCTTAGTTGAGAGAAAAACAGGAAGAGAACACAAATTAAATTCTGATTATGCGTAAAGTAAAAGAATAACTAATTATTCCTAAATCATTCTTGCAGAAATGTTGTGTTTTGCTGATCTGAACTGCTTTAAATGACATGTAGAGCTGCAACTAACGATTATTTTCATTCATTCATGTTAATCGTTTAGTCTATGAAACATCAAAAAATATCTAATTTACTATCATATATGAAACAAGAAGCAAATGCTCATATTTAAGAAACCGCTTTGCTTGAAAAATGACTCAAACGATTAACTGTTTATCAAAATCGTTAACGATGCATTTTCTTTGGATCAATGAATAAGTGCTGCGGCTCTAGCGTAGTGTATTTCAACCGCAGTGTATGCATGCAGTTCCTTTCTTCCATTGTTTATCACTCTCCTTTTACACTAGCTATAAAGACGTAATGTGTGCAGATGCTCTGACCTCTAATAAGTGTTTTAAACACACAGTTTACACTGGTTTAAATATTTACATAGAAAATCTGGATATGAAACCAGAAAACAGATAATGTTCGATCAACTTCCTGTTTTCACTCTGTCATGTTGTTGCAGTCAGGACTAAAACTATAGCAACACATTTACCAAACAAATTAGATCTCTCACAGTGATCTTTTATAAATATCACTGTGTCTTACAAACAATGGTTATGTGATGGCAAAGTGTAAAACTACTTAGCTCCACTGACTAGTCAAAGCTGCCATACCGTTGGCCTTATCCACGAAAGCCCCCTGTGGAGAGTCAGGGATGCCCTTCCAGATGGTGATGGGTTTGGGATAACCTGGATCCATGGTTCTCATGTCCTCATTGTACCTCCAGTACCTGCAACAGGACAGACAGAAATACAGTATACAGTCAGTCAGTGACATATTCCCCCCTGTCAGACACCTGACCCTGCAGTAACAGTGTGCTGATCTGGGTCGTCGTGTTATCAGCTCATTAAATGTGCGTTATCAGTCTTTATACGAATCATAAATGTGGGTCAGTAGGGGCCTGCTACACCCACTATGTTGTAAAGGTGAAAGCAAAACTTAAAAGGCAAAGGTCGAGGCAGTTGGCCGCCACCCAGAGCCGGGTTGTGCCAAAGGTTTCTACCCGCTAAATGGGAAGTTTTTCCCTGTCACATAAGAGTGCATGCTCATGGGGGATCTCTTGTTGGGTCTCTAAATTATAGAGGACGGTCTAGACCTGCTCTATATGAAAAGCGTCTCGAGAAAATCTCTGTTATGATTTGACGCTATATAAAAATAAATGGAATTGAAAAGGAACACGATCTAACAGACGTTGTAAAACTGAATGAAACGTTACATTTTGAACCCAAACAAAAACAGCTTCTTTAGGTTTAGCCAACAAGAACGCTTTAGTTTAGGGAAAAGGATCGTGTCTTGGCTTAAAAAAAAGTGAACGTAAACCTTAAGGTTGTGAACACAAAGATAAATACACGTTTTTGGTTTCACACAGGATGCTAACCCCGGTCTCCTGGGTGACAATCCCATGTTTTGTGTCCCATCCGTCGCCCCTCGAAGCTGTCTATACTACAGCGCCAGACTTCCACTTTTGCTTCTGTCATAATTACTATGGTTGCTAGAGGTCTTTTTTTTGTTCCTTCTTTTGGTGATTGCCAATGTGAATCGATTATAAAACCTACTAGTGGGTGTAGCAGGCCCCTCCTGACCCACATCTATGATGCTTATAACCACTGATAACAAAAAATCTAAATTACATATCAAATATTGTTGCCCAGTACTTAAATGGTGACAATGTAATGATATTTTGGGGGGATTATACTGATATATGATAACCAGTTGGGGACTTTTACTGTTCATATTACTCTGCTAGAAAACCCTACTAAGTTAAAAAGATGTTATTTCCTATACAAGCCCATTTATTAGTGGTTATCAAATAACAAAGACTGAAGTGTTTTATCCGCCTTGCTCTCAAACTTGCGGCAAACTACACAATACATAGTTGGAGTTTTGTCCACATCCTGTAATGCCAACCAACTAAACTTCTGTTTCCAAGATAATTGAAAGCTCACTTGCGCTTCAGCTGATAAATTTTGTCTTTACCCGCCGCATTTTTCTCATGAGTGCCCGATTGGTCAGCCAGTTTGCACGAAAAAGCGTATGAATGACTCGACAGTACGCAAGGCATTTAGCGTGCAATAAGAACGCTTTTCTTGCTTTTGGCATGTCATTTTGACGCCGCGTAGTCTGTACTGACTGCAATGTAAACACATCCGTATGAATATGCTACACTCAGAGCTAGTGACGTAGAATAAAAAGCGAGAAAGACCTGTGTTCTGTGTTTTTAGTGACTTTGTGACATGTTTTCTCTACTTATGTTGTATCCATACGTATTTTACTTAGTTTTCGTACTTATTTTAAGCCCAACCTTGATGTTTTTCCTAAAAATAAGTGGCTTTGTTGCCTAAACCTAACTGCAGATGTTACAGTAGTTTTGTTGTGTGGCGTAGAAATGACACGCGAAAAGCCATTCATGGCACACAGAATGTCCTTGTAACGTTATGCTATTTTTACGCCTTCCTGTGAGACCGGGTTGCCTATACTATAGCCATAATGCAGCTTTTAAGACCAGGAAGAATACACTATCAAAGTTGTATCATGGCATAGTGCTGGTCTTCTACACACTGTGTTTACAGTGACAGTCTGCAGCCCGTCTTCAAAGAAAAAAAACAAACTCAATCTGACCATTTAAAGATCTGCGACTGATTTGATTCACATGACCAGAGAAAGCGGTCAATCCATCATCCATACTGTTTATCTGCCTGGCAAATTTGTTTCAGCGGTTGTTGTGATTGATCTGCTGTTCATACACTGGCGCCCACACACATAAATCTTGCTACACAACAGCGTCATTTCTTTGAATTAGAACAAACACCACCCTGTCACCGAGACAGAGAGAGAGAGATGAAATCATGTTTGAGACGATGGACAGAACGCTCTGTTTGTCATGATGTGCAGCAGCAGGTTGAGGGATGACAGTATCATGACAAAGCATTTTGTCAGCTTTCACCATGGGTCCTCTGACCTCTTAGGATATGATTTATCATGACAGCTGAACAAACATGTGAGTCACGCTGGCATACTCTCAAACTTTAAGACCCTTGCAACGGACATAGATAAACAACACATTCTTTGATTCGGTTGTTTTGGAAAGACTCCGTTTTCAGTTCACTTCCATCTTGAAGTAACTAACTACGACCACAAATAAATCAATAGATACATGCCAGTAAACCAAATAATAAAACTACTTTACAGAAAAAAGACTTAAACCCTGAAGTAACGTAATCACCATCACACATGTTGCTGTAACGCTGGGTCATAATGGGTTGAATGTCAATAAGCAGCATTTTTCAGTCCTTAAAGGAACGGTGTATAACATTTCGGAGGATCTATTAGCAGAAATGGAATATAATATTCATAACTGTGTTTTCTTTGGTGTATAATCACCTGAAAATAAGAATAGTTGTGTTTTCATTACCTTAGAATGAGCCATGTTTCTACAGTAGCCCAGAACGGACAAACCAAACACTGGCTAGAGAGAGCCTTTCGTATTTTTAAGTTACCTGCTTCTAAAGTAGTGTTATTATGGTAAGGATGGCTTCTGAGCGAGGTGAACGGCGTTACCACCGTTTTGCACTCGGCGGTTCACATTACCACAGTCTTGGAAAGGGAGGAGTGAGCAGAGCAGTTGGTTGCAATCTGCAACCACACCACTAGATGACTTTGGTGACTTTAGCCCTCATCCTACCAACTTATTTAACATACATGGACTACCGATTACGGTGCCTGGGGAAGAAACAACCATCACAGCCAAATGTTAACTTATTTCTTCTCAAAACATTATTAGTTATGTAATTAATGTCATCTGAAGAAAAAAAAAAAACAGATGATTTTTATTTTCGGAAAGTTACAGTTAATTTGCATATTGTGTAAAACAAAAATAGACAGAGCGCATGAGGAAGTCTGTGTCTGCTGCATCTGTGTCTCTCTCCTTCGCAATGACTGACATCCCCCGATGGTGTGTGACACTTTAAATTAGGCCCCACGGCAAACATTTTATTTACAGTATCTATTCTATTTAAAATATTTTAACTGCATAGGCTGCAATATGGTGCTTTTGACTCTAGGGTACCCTAGGACCCAAATACATTGGTCTTTTTAAAAAGCACTAACTAAAACAGATACAGAAAACAATGACATGAAGTCATTAAGAACAAATTGATTGACAAAGTCATTCAAAATTGGAATGATAGAATAAAGCACCTGTGAGATATGACAAAAAGTATATCTCTGGGGTCTGCAGGGACCCCTGTTGGTAGAATGAGGGTTTAATAAAGATTTCAGCCATCGATGGTCCTCATAGTACTTTGTTTGCTCTGAGAGATACCAGCCCAACTACTTAACCCCATAACAGTGCTAGTAATCGCTCCACACAGACCTGTCTCCTTTGAAGAAGTAGGTTTTAGCGACATCCTCCCACCAGACAGCTGTCTCGATACTCTGAGTGGGCATGCCGCTCCCGAACAGCGAGATGTCCTGAGGGTACGAAGGCTGGAGAGTTGTGTCCTTGAAGACCCAGAAACGGTTTCCTAAAATACACACACCAAGTTAGGAGGCTCTGGGACAAAAAAGACATTATCATAAAGATGACCTCAAAAATCGCACCAGACAAAAACACTGCCAGCTCATTCAAGCCTTCTGTGTGTGGTTTTTTTTCCCAGTGAGTCTGTTCATTTCTATTCACATGATTTCAAAGGTCAGATGTATCACCTCGTTTACAAAATATCTGCACAGCAGAAAATCTATGCAGTGTTATCTATAATACAATAAACAGCAAGATGATGCTCTGAAGGCAACTCCGCCGGGACTTGTTGTTTTCAGTTTTATTGAAGCTATTGTTGCATTTAATTCAGTTTGATCATAAGTGCCTCAGGCAGAGTGAGGAGAGCTGCTATGGTGGTGTGCTTGCAGTAAGTAGCTAGACGCTCACATACACACACACACACATGCAGTTAAGTCCCCTTGAGTGAATAAATAAAGCATGAGGCACTCTGATCCCACTGGGTGACAGATGTCATGTTAATCTGCCTGATGGACGGATGGCTGTACTGGACCTGCACCCGTTCTGTTACCGTACACAACGCAAATCAACCTCAAAGTCACCCGCTCAGTCGCTATATGATAAAAGATTACGGTTACACAGACACATTCACTTGTAGTGGGGGTATGCAACAAAATTTTATCATTTTTTACATTATTGTGGTATAATATATAATAACTGCTATATATTTGTAGCTAAGAATAAAGGGTTGAAGGGTAATTTGCTTTATATAAATCTATTTTTATTTTGTTAGAGACTTTTTAAATTTTTTGTGAATTGATTTGATTTATGTTATAATTGCAAATTGAATCTGGGAGAAAAATGTATAAGGAACAGTGTGTCACATTTCAAGGGATCTATTGGCAGAAATAAAATATAATATTTATGTTTTCATTTGTGTATAATCACCTGAAACTAGGAATCGTTGTGTTTTCGTCAGCTTAGAATGAGTCCTTCATATCTACATAGGGAGCAGGTCCTCTTCACGGGGTACACCATGTTTCTACAGGAGCCCAGAATGGACAAACCAAACACTGGCTCTAGCGAGAGCCTTTCATGTTTTTACGTTACCTGAAGGCCACCGTAGTTCTCTGACAGGCTCGTGAAACTGTGGTAATGTGAGCCGCAGAGTGCAAAACCGTGGTACCTAGCCGCCGTCTGACTTCTGTTGCTCTTAGGTAGTGTTATTATGGTAAGGATGAGCGAGGCGAACTGCGTTATCATGGTTTTACTCTCGGAAAGGTGGAGTGAGCGGAGGGGTCTTCAGTTGCAACACTAGATGTCGCCAAATCCTACACACTGTACCTTTATTTTATTTTTTTAAATTAAAGGTGCCATGTAGAATTTTCTTGTAAACTCACAAAAGTGATGTTTACATTCAGTGTTTTCACCAAAATGCATTGTGTGTCTAACAAATTATGTTGAATGCATTTCCTTCCTCATAAAACATTTGCAAAGCTGTTTTGCATCAAATATTTTAAATCCTGCGTTATGTTTACATCCATGTTTGCTAGCTAGCAGTCTCCTTCTTTCTCCTTTGTTGGTGCATTGCTACATTTCTTGGTGTGTTACCACCAATTGTCAAGCAGCGAAATAGTGTGAAACCGGTGACAGAAATGCGTATCACGTCGACCGTGAACGTTGCTCTATAGCACCACTGGTGGCCAAAAACTCCACAGGGTACCTTTAATAAATTAAAGACCTGAAAAAAATATAATCCAAAAAATAAAAAAATTCTTTTGCTTTTATTACCTTTGAAAAAGACGAACTTCCCTTCGCTATTTTCATACACGGCATCAATTTTGGGAGGCAGGCCTTTCCAGAAGTAGTTGATCTGCATGGGGTAGCCAGGGACTACTGAGTTGTCTCGTACCCTCCAAAACCACTGGTCCTATAGAAACAGATAAGGTAGAATCATCATCATCATCCCAAACTGCTTTAAAACCAGCAGCCATGTTCACTCAAGCTGATGATCTACTCTATACCTTGAACACAAAAAGCTCCTGCCGGAGGATGGCCAGGGTGTTGAAGCCTCCATCGCAGATGTTGGGTTTGGAGTTGGGGTTAGAGGGCTTGGCTCCCTGCGGAGGGCGATGGGGTCTGGCATGGCGGTCATGCTTACGGGGGTCTGAGGGAGGGTGGAAGCGAGGAGGAGGGACCGTGGGAGGGGGCCTGGTAGGCTGCGGTGCTCTATCTGGTGGACCTAAAAATACCAAAAAATTCAGTATTTGTAAGATTTAACTTTTTCTTTGTCCACATTGAGACATTTAATAAGTTTTCTGACCAATGCACCTTTAATGTTGGCACAGATGATTTGTTAGATGACTCATGTTGCTTAGCTGTTGGCTGTCCTCTTTAGCAGCTGACAAATGCTGCTTACTGGCAATCAACCCAATATGACTGAATGTTGCAGCAGCAATAGTGACTAAGTCATTGCAGAGCTTCAGTATTAATATTACTTTGTAATATGGCTTCAAAAAAGTGTTGGAACAATATAATGCATATGTAACAGGCTCTAACTAATTACTTTCTAGCTGCTAGAATTTACAGAAAACAAGTTATGTGTCTTTGTTTAGAGGTACTAACGTATGGAAGGGTTACCATAGACCAGAGGGTTACCATAGATTTTCTGGATGCCCTGCAGGTCATCGTGAGGTAGTTTGAAGTTCTCTGTGTCCATGTACTGGTAGAAAGGAGCCATGATGGCGGTGGGATCGTTGGAGTGTTCCAGACCAAGAGCATGACCCAGCTCATGAACCGCAACCAAGAACAGGTCATTACCTGGAGAGGGAGGGAAGACGGCATTGTTAATGCAAAAACCCTCCCATCATATTCCTTCACGCATACATACAGGCATGTGGGGTCTTTTCCATTGTTGCTGGAGGTGCAAAGAACTGGTTACTATAGAGGCAGACGTGCAAATATCCACTGTAACTGATGGCAGTGTGGGTGGAACCGGACGTCACTGTGTGAAAATGATAGACCTTTTCAAACTTGACAGCATGAACATTTTAAATGGGCCCCTTTGTATTTCCCATTGTTAATGCAGTAGCTGACAGGAAGTAATCTTGGACCAAAACTGTTGCCCTAGCAACAGAGTGGCAATGAAAAGATCTATATGGCATACAGTACAGTACATAAAGTACTTAATAAGAGGTGGATAGGAATGAATGTGACTCTATGTGTGCCGTGATGAGGAAGAAGAAGAAAACACACCCATGCACAGGCACACTCATCAACACAAAAGACAGTGATAAACAAACACATCACTAAGCAATAAGTTAATATGGATGTCACATTATTTTTACAATTACTGAGCATCTACTTTATATAGCCAACTCTATATTCTATAAATTATTGTTTTCCCACTGAAGCTGAGCTCGTGGCTAAAATGTGGAATCATTCCAAGAGATGGGAAGATGAGACATGTGGGAGCATACGTAGCGTAGGCACAATATATTCAAGCTCCTCTCATGTCTTGTAGTGACTACTTTTATTAGTCAGAATCTATCAGAAAATAAACCAACAACAAGTTTGATCATCAGTTAACCATTTAAGACATTTATCAAGCAGAGAATGTGAAATATTTGTTTCTTCCAGGCTCTTACATATGAGAATTTGCTTCTTTCTCAGGTTTACGGTATGTCATTGTAAATTGCAGCCCGTTTGCACGAAAAGGCGTATTGATGGCACGATAATGCGCAAGGCATTTAGCATGCAATAAGAACGCCTTTCTTGCGTAAGGTGTGTCATTTGTACGCCATGTAGTCTGTACTGACTGCAATGTAAACACTCCTTTTAATCAGGAGACCGCTGTTTTGTTTTCTAAGTTACATTAGTGACGTTTGTGACATGTTTTTCGTATTTATGTTACGTTGTTTCCGTGTGTATTTTATTTAGTTGACGTACTTATTTCGAGCCCAATCATGGTGTTTTTCCTAAACCTAACTAAGTGTTTTTTTGCCTTAACCTGACTGCTGTAGTTTTGTTGTGTGGCATACAAATGACACACAAAGAGCGGCATACAAATGACATGGGAAAAGCCTTAAATGCGTCCTCATGACGCACAGAATGTCTGTGTAATGTCGTATCATTTATACGCCTTCCTGCGAGACCGGGTTGGTAAATTGACTACCATTGGGTTTTGGACTGTTGGTTGGACACAACTGAGCAATTCTTTGACATTTTATAGACAAACCGTTAAACACATAATTGATAAATAACAGGTTGATTAACAATGCAAATAATCATTACTTGCAGCTAACAGCTCTCTCAACTTTTAATCTTTTATTTCGATTATTGGAGGTAAATGAAAGGGCGCTTTTCCCTTTTTCTACTCCATAAGAGAAGATACGCCCCGTGTGAGTCACAGCTCACAGAGGGACACACACTCACGTTGCTGCCCAGGGCGCCAGAGAACAGTGAAAACACAAACATTCATACAATGCACCTGAACACATACCAATGTCGGCATAGCACGAGGAAACATTGTGGGTCTAGTTCGTATCACATTCAAACACACACAGACAAATAAAACAGGAAAATGGCACAGTCAGTGTCTATGGTCAGCACTCAGCTCATAGTGTCAACCTGATTTAGAGCGAAGTACACCATTTATGTACAGCTTGTGACTGAAGCTGTCCCCAGGAGATTGTTGCCCTTTAAAACATGATATCCACTCCTGCCAGCAGCACGGCGCAGACCAACCACTGACCCTCAGCCAGCAGCTAAAAGGTTACACCTCCCCTTCCCCCATTTATCTAACACTGCCTCTTCTACCAAACCAAAAAATGTCCCATAAAGACTCCCAGGAGACAGATCGGAGCTACCATTAGCGCACATGTCAACATGCAACATTTACAATTACATCGTTGTGAAAGCCCATTAAAGGTTGCACAGCTTCCCAGACACATAAGCAGAGACAGGAGCTTTTCAGAAGCAGCCTCAGCACTCCACATGGATAACCATGGGACACTGCGCAAGGGTGAACATGAATTTGACTTGGGAGTCTGAGACAATTACCATTGGAGTAAGAGAACAAAAGAGAGAGGTAGAGGGAGGGGAGCTGATGGGTGGAAAGCAGTTTCCCAGAACAAACACAATGTGAGCTGTTACCCTCCTCTTCCACTAATGGGAGGATAGAATGTAAGCGTATGGCACATGGGTATTAGCGGAGCAGCCTGGTGGTGCTCTGACAAGCCTGGCGCCCTGTAGGTAGGGTAATTAAAGTCTGTGTGGATGCTTGACTAAGAAAGGCATCTCATCTCCCTCTCTGGGATGCCGCACCCTGATAGAATTCACATTGGCAGGGTGGTCCACATTACACGATATGTGGTCCACTGTTACAGTATATTTTATAATATAATCCATAGTGACCGAAATTGACCTATCATAACATTATCCAAAATAACACAACACGGCACAGCACAATATAACATCACATCACATAAGATGACCCACACTGACTAACATAACTTAGCCAATAATAAGCTTATATAACATAACATAATATAACCCATACTAACTAACCTACTAACTTAACCTATTATACCCATAATAACGTAAAGTACGTAACGTAACGTAACGTAACGTAACGTAACGTAACGTAACGTAACGTAACGTAACGTAACGTAACGTAACGCAACGTAACGTAACGTAACGTAACGTAACGCAACGTAACGTAACGCAACGTAACGTAACGCAACGTAACGCAACGTAACATAACGTAACATAACATAACGTAACATAACATAACGTAACATAACATAACGTAACATAACATAACGTAACATAAC
>CAKAOH010040349.1:88133-134464 GCA_916701665.1 Sebastiscus tertius
AAAAAATGTCCCATAAAGACTCCCAGGAGACAGATCGGAGCTACCATTAGCGCACATGTCAACATGCAACATTTACAATTACATCGTTGTGAAAGCCCATTAAAGGTTGCACAGCTTCCCAGACACATAAGCAGAGACAGGAGCTTTTCAGAAGCAGCCTCAGCACTCCACATGGATAACCATGGGACACTGCGCAAGGGTGAACATGAATTTGACTTGGGAGTCTGAGACAATTACCATTGGAGTAAGAGAACAAAAGAGAGAGGTAGAGGGAGGGGAGCTGATGGGTGGAAAGCAGTTTCCCAGAACAAACACAATGTGAGCTGTTACCCTCCTCTTCCACTAATGGGAGGATAGAATGTAAGCGTATGGCACATGGGTATTAGCGGAGCAGCCTGGTGGTGCTCTGACAAGCCTGGCGCCCTGTAGGTAGGGTAATTAAAGTCTGTGTAGATGCTTGACTAAGAAAGGCATCTCATCTCCTTCTCTGGGATGCCGCACCCTGATAGAATTCACATTGGCAGGGTGGTCCACATCACACGTAACGCAACGTAACGTAACGCAACGTAACGTAACGCAACGTAACGCAACGCAACGTAACGCAACGCAACGTAACGCAACGTAACGCAACGCAACGTAACGCAACGTAACGTAACATAACGTAACGTAACATAACAACGTAACATAACATAACGCAACGTAACGCAACGTAACGTAACAGAACAGAACGTAACAGAACAGAACGTAACGTAACCCATATTAACTAACCTAACTTAACCTAATATACCATAACAATTTAACATAACACAGCGCAATGCAATATAGCATTAAATGACATAAGATGAAACAAAATAACATAACATTACATAACATAACATAACGTAATAACTATGACTACGTAACTACGTAATAGCTATGTTTTCTGGATAAGACATTTACTAAAAAACAATCAGAGTATGACTTACGATGAATAAGCTAAAACATAATTAAGGTTAGAATGAATTTAGAAAAATGCTGGTGATGTTGCTGTGTGGTATGCTAGCACCAGGGTTTACATGTGCAGCAGCTAAGAGGATTGAATGTATAGTAATCTTGCACAGTGTTGACAGATCAGATTTACAGTTTCCAGCCAGATTACGGTTTAAAAATCCATCCTATTCAATAAAACCATTCCAAATTATAACCCTTCGAGAAACCCTTGTAAAAGCATAAAACCATTACATATGCAATAGAAAACACATCATAAGCATACAAAGCTTCATATCTGCATCAAATAACCAAAGAGAAAATGTTAGATAAACAGGCTATCACAACCCACAAAGAGTGCAGTCAGACAGCCAAAAACATAAATTCCCATGCCAATGTCAATGACGATGACGGCAAGGTAAGTAGGCTCTATCGCTAATGATGATTGAAGAGATCGTTTCAATGGAATTACATCGCTAGGCAACAGCTTGGGTCCATGTTTACTTCCTGTCACCCAATGTCATTCACATACACTGCAACAGGAAATAAGCTGTGACACATTTGGAATGTTTATGTTTACAACTGTGAAATGGTCTATGCAATTCATGTCAATCAAATATTTCTCAAATTAAATGAGTCAATAGAGAGGACACAACAAAGTTTACGGAATATTTGTATCCGTGTTTTTGGTACCATGCAATGACGGCTTCTTTGGTATATTGTTTTCACAATATTTTCAAAACCCCATGAAATGTTGACAAAAGCAGCCCAGCGCTATTTTTCCCAACTTAATCAAAAGCATTAATTTGGATTTTAGAGTGATATTAGTTCCAGGTCTGGTAATATTTTCATTTAGAAGAGAATAACCAAATGTTGTTTTTTTTGTTTGCACCTGACTATTTGTGAGAGAAAGCGACTGGTCGTTGGGTAAACTACGGACTAGCAGAGGACATACGACAGAAGAGCCAAGGACGCACAGCGGGTGTGCAGAGGAGCGTCTCACCAGTCGACAGGACTGATTCCCTCCACCATCTCCATCACATCGTATACAGATAAGTGCTGCGATTGCACCACTCTCCATTTAAAGGGAAACAACACACTACCCAGGTAGATGAACATTGGTTTTATTTCATTAGGTTTGTTATTTTTTCAGAACTCTGAATTTGAGTTTGTTCTGTTTATTTTTCTCCTCAACCTGAGCTGGTTGAAGGGACAAGGAAAAGATGGTGAGTTTCCCAACGTAAAGCCCAAAAGAACAGGGAACTATATTATGCTTAGTGTAACTGTTTTATAAATGCCGGTTGTATGTTCTGAGTAATCGAAGCAGGTGTTCATGTGTTTTCATTCCTCTACTCCTCCTTCAGAAGTACCTAGGTTAAAGGTAGGATGTAGCATTTCGAGGGATCTATTGGCAGAAATGGAACAAAGTATGTTTTCTTTAGTGTGTAATCACCTGAAAATAAGAGTCATTGTTTGTTTAGTTAGCTTAGAATGAGCCGTTTATATCTACAGAGGAAAGCACGTCCTCCTCACAGAGCCATGTTTCTACAGTAGCACAGAACGAACAAACCAAACATTGGCTCTCGTCAGCCACCGTAGGTCTTCTACACGCTTGGAACACGGGAGAAGTTTCAGTTGGTTGCAATCTGCAACCTCATCGCTAAATGCTGCCAAATCCTACACACTAGCACTTGCTAGCACGTGCTTATATCACTCCATAGCGTGGAGGTGCTTACAATAACATAACATCATATCACGTTATTTTCACATTTTGTAATGGCATGGATATACACTTCTCTGTCTTCTGTCACCTCTCTTGAAGCATACCACTGAGCTAAATTCACTAAAAACAGAATAGCCATAATCATGTGCCAGCAACCAATGTCTTAAAATAGCAGAGAGTTCTATCATCTCAAGAGCTTATTATGCTGAAAAAAACACCCTCAAAATCCTGACAGATGGGTTGATGCGTCTTTACAGAGCACAGCCCGATCAAAAGACATCTCTGCGTTCTTTGTTTTTGGTTAAGCATCCCTCATACCCTGCCCTGTGATACCATCTTATATTGCCCTCCTGCCAAGCCATCTGTATTTCCAGTTTTTGCTTTCCATCCGTCCTTATCTGTCTCTTCTGATGACTGCGCTTTTCTTCTGTTTCTCAAATCTTTCCTCATTCCTTCCACACCCCTTTACGTGTTTACCTACCTGCCAACATTCTGCGTCTAACAACTTTTCTTTCTCTACTTTCTTCCCTAATCTTAATCTCTTCTTTTAATAATATCCTTTCCTCTCTCCTGCTGTAGCTTCTCCTTACTTTTGCTTTCCTCACTCCTTTATCCGTGGCTCTTTGTAGCCTTGTCTTACCTCTTACCATCACCTCATTCTCTCTCTCTAGGTTTAGGTTTAAACCCACGTTTTCTTTCACTTACCGTCATGGTTGGGGTTCCCCAGGGTCCAGGGCTCATCAGAGTCAAAGTGCGTGTCCCCTCCTATGCCTGGGCCCGGGAAATAGGCGTGGGCTAGGAATCCCCCCTCCCCGTCGAAGGGTGAGCTGTCACCGTGGAAACCCGAAGCGAAGATGATGGTGATGTCCACGTCACGCCTGCCAGTCTCCAGCGCGCTGTATGGAACGGCCTCAAAGCGTAGGGGAGTCACACCCTGCCACACGTCAAACGCCCGCCGGATGGCATCGTGAGTCTCCCGGGCGCCCACCTTTGGTGTGACATTTTTTATGCTGTGGGAGGAAAGAAAGCAAACAGATTTGAAAAAGCTGCAGAGAGGTAGAGGCTGAGAAAATGCCCTGTAGGTTGTAGTTTACACACTGTGTTCATAGTTGTGAAAAATCCCATACTAACATTGTATTTAAAACACTAAAACAGTGTGTGAGATTTTTTTTAGTATGTCCGAAACCTTAGTATGAAACCAATAGTACGCAAATTGCATACTATTTACTGTGAAATATTACAGTATGCAAACACTGTACACTTTGGCGGCATAAATATCCCACAATGCAATGCAGTAGTAATGACAACATTCATTATAGACAATGGCGGACAGCCACTTTGCTATAGGTGTAATATAGTTTTTAAATAGTTCAGACTTTATGATTCTCAAAAATCATCGTTCGGTCACATGAGGTTGGCACGTGTTACCATGGTTACACGTCTCCATCCGCCATGGAGGCTCTCAGGAAGTGACGTGGTAATAGAGTGGTGCAGGAATGAGTTTTAAAACCCGGAAATGAGTTAGCATTTTAGCACCTCCGGTTCCTTCATCTGGAAGTCAATGGGTTATTTGAATGGGTTTTTAGTTAGATGCCTGAAATAAGGTCTGTGGTTAACACAAGCATTAGAGATTTTAACGTTTTGTTCTGTGATATAAAATACGTCAGTAAACATCCCACTCATGAATTTTGAAGCCTATACATGTCTTTAAAAAGGCGGTTGCTTACAAGGGCTAAATGAGACTACTAAACGTCATCACGCCAACTCGTCCACCTTTACAGCCTCGTTGCGTATACTCGCCCTCATGCGACCGTGCTGTAGTTCGTTTATAGCCTAACGTTAGCTTTTTACTTGTGACGATTGCATTCATGCTTCAAAAATCATAAAAGTGGTGTTCATTTATGAAGATTATTTTACGGAACAAAACGTGTAAGTATCATAAACGTATGTTTGCCACAGAGCTTATTTTCTGCAATAATCCAAAACCCAATTGAACAAAAATACATCATCCCTGGAGCACTCTATTACAGGTCAGTGCGTCCGAAAAGATACATACTACTGTTTATTCACACAAAAGTATGTTGAACGATAGTACACATATTGAGTATATAGTGCGTAGTATGCGACTACGGGTGCAGCCTTGGATGCAGATGGTGCAGCAGTCACACATTAGTTTAAACTACAGGGAACAAAACATTCAGCAGAAGCAGAAATAAAATATATACCGAGGCAACCCCGTGCATCGTTATCCCATTAATTTTGAGTGAACATTTTTTACTTTTCAAAATGAGGAGACACTAAAAAAAAAGTTGCACTTGACACAACTATTTCAAGCCCGGCAGCTTTTACTGAACTTTTAACACAGCAGTCGTTATCAGTCCCGAGCAGGCAGAGAGGAATGGGAAATCTTCTCCCTCTCTCTGCATTCATTTTCGTGAATAAAGTGCAGTCAGCAGCAGCACTGGCTCAGCACTGATTGACATTCCATTAGGAGAGGTGGCTCATCAATTCAAATTCGTGGAGGAAAGGAAGGATTTGAATAAATTGACAGTGTTATCGTCTATTACTGCTGTAACCTGTCAATTTGCAGTTGTGCCAGAGACCCGTTTATCAGTTCCTCCTCAGAACCTATTAAAAGCTGGAGCTTAATCAGGCCAGATAAGATGAGAGTTTGAATATTTCTGCTGAGATTACGGACAATTTACACTCAGGATTTTATACGAGGGAGAGCAAAGCCTTCAATCTTCATGCTACTCAGCTAAAATTGTTTTTGTTTTATGAAAAGAATAAATGGAAGAGGATTTAAGAACTGCCTGATCCCATTTTTCATTCTGCCAGGAAGCTATTTATAACCTAGAAAGTAAACATACTCACAGCACACATGGGCGCATTTATGTGTGAATCTGAATGTGTGATGTTGATGATATTTGTGTGCGTGTCTGCCCCCGTATGTGACGTATTTGCGCGGTCTCTATGACAACACGGAGCATGTGATCCCAGGTGGTTAAAAGAGGAGGAGATGAGAGACAGAGAGCTGAGAAAATGAACACTGGCACATCTGAAACCTACAATAAGCGCCGCTAAGCTCAATGGTCGCCATGACAACTGCCTCCACTATCTCTCACCTGTAGGTGATGTGTGCACGCTGCCACCTCTGTCCTGTCAGCGCGTATCTCCGCTTCCGTGACCTCGCAGCACTTTTGAATTTGTCCGGAACGCCACAGCGAGGCTTTTGCATCCAACTTTAAAGGAGAGAAGAAGAAGAGAAGCTCAAGTTTGCTGAATAAAAGTCGGGAGTAAAATCACCATCGCAAGACAACACAAAGCACTGAAGTGAACTCAGTAGTTCTCTTCCTGACAGCAGCAAAATAAAGAAGCAAAATAGCACTAAAACTACTCCAGACTACAGTCATTGATTCAAGTGTGGGATTAAATTCTCAATGAGGGCTGAGTGGAAATCAAGTTTCATGTTTTCTCATTCATACCACATCAGATTATCACAAGTACAGAACACACACACACACACATACACACTGTAATAGGCAAATTCTCACCTCAGCGTGATATCACTGCATCATCATGCAAAATGAGAAGAAGGAAAAGTGTTAAAACTTTCACCTGAGGTCGTTTCAGAGAGACGAGGTGATGGGGGGTGAAATGAACATCTCTATTTCTGTCCCTCGCTAATTCAGTGAAATATTGATAGCCATTCCTTCTGCATTTTTTAAATGAATGAGCGGAGCATTTGCATTAATGTGACATCGATGGCCTGCATGGTGGAAGTACATGTGCACCTCAGCTGGTAGTTTGTATTTGTACTTGTGTGTATACTCACTCCTTGGTTTTCTCATCCAGTGTCCCTGTGACATTGAGACCATAGACACGCTGCATGGCAGCAATGGCTGAGTGCATGGTTTGGGCCGAGCGCAGGACGGACATTCCCGGTTCTGTGCGGGGAAGGTAGCCATACCTCTGTAGCCATCCCTGCAAGGGGGGAAGAAGGAGAAAGATTTAGGCCTTCATATTGTGATTTTAAAGAGGACCTATCTCTACTAAAGCATGTTTACATGCTGCAATGTTCAAAAAACGCTTTATTTTTCTGCTGTGCTGCAGCACCTCTTTTCACTCTGTTTGAGCTCCTGCCCACCCAAAAAGCCCAGTCTGCTCTGATTGGTCAGCCGGCCCACTCAGTTGTGATTCATCAACCGAACCAAACTCTTTGGACTCTGCTCCAGCTCCGCTCCAACTACCTTTGTTTGAGGGCGTGCCAAACTAGCCGCTAGTGAGGTATTATGCAAATGTGTTACCTGGTGACATCCAGTGGGAAAACTGAAGCCAATGCAGAAGTGCCTTAAACTTGCATTCTTTCTAATAGCCAGCAGGGGGCGACTCCTCTGGTTGCAAAAAGAAGTCTGATTGTATAGAAGTCTATGAGAAAATGAGCCTACTTCTGACTTGATTTATTACCTCAGTAAACATTGTAAACATCAGTTTATGGTCTCAGTCGCTAGTTTCACGTCTTCTTCAATACAGCATGATGTTCATTTAGTAAATTATGGTCCCATTTAGAGTCAAATAGACCATAAGGCAGGGGATGCTTTAAGGCGTGGCTACCTTGTGATTGACAGGTCGCTACCACGGCGTTGTCCAGTCTGGAAGTTGTCCATGTATTCATCTTACAACTTTAACCCTTTCACAGTGTGTTCTCAGTTCATGAAAGTTAATTATAACATTTTTGGTCGCCTAAAACCGTCTTATTCAGTGTTTGGTTGTACTTAGCTCCACCCTCTAGTGTCACTTCTGGTTGTAAATAACCAAGATGCAATGGCCAAACTTGAGGCTTCAAAACAGCAGTCCACAAACCGATCGGTGACGTCACGGTGACTACATCCACTTCTTATATACAGTCTATGGTGACATCACCACATTACGGAAGAAAAGGCAGGGCTTCAATCAAAGCGAGCAGTGTTTCTGTGGGGGAGAGTAACTCCCTTTGGCGTGGACTTTGGGCTTTGTAACTTTGCAGACCTTTTACATGCACAAAAAACTATATAACACACTAAAGGAAAGGGGGGGGGGGGGAGCACCAAAGCATAATAGGTCCTCTTTAAGACTTTCCTTAGACTCTTTGCCTTTTATTAGAAAACCCAGTAGAGAGAAAGCCGGAGGAAAGACGTGGAGATGGAGCAGGAGATGATGTGCGCAAAAAGGCCCTAAGCTGAAATCACATCCAGGATGTTCATTTGCATTTTTTTAAGAATGTTCGGATAATAAATGAGTTAATCATCTATTGCAATGTACATGTATCAACCTGAGCTGTCAAAAGTGAAAGGCTATAAAGTCCCATTTGCTGCAACTATGAACTTGAATCTCCTTCATTTTGTGTTTGATTAGATTTGGTCCCACATGTAACTGGTTCAATATATTTCAGCATTCATATTTCACTTAATGCCGAGAGGCTGTCTAGTACAAACACAGACATTCCTCCACTGCAGTGGTTGGGCTACTTTGCTCAAAGGCACCACAACAGAAGCTGTTTAATGAGGGCAAAGTATTATTTGTTTAGTTACCCTACCCAGTTAAATGGCCAATCCCATAATAAAAATCAACACGAATATAGCTTCAGGTCATTCATTCTGCATCTCACAAAAGGCTGTGAGTTGACTAAGCATTGCTGCAAGATCTTGTTATAAAGCTGTCAATCGATTAAAGTACTTAATCACAATTACTCGCATGATTGTTCATAGCTAGTCATGATTAATCACAAATGAATCACCCATTTTTAATCTGTTCAAAATATATCTTAAAGGGAGATTTGTCAAGTATTTAAGATAAGATATTCCTTTATTAGTCCCACAGTGGGGGAATATGCAGTGTACAGCAGCAAAGGGGATAGTGCGGAAACAAGAAGCAGCAGTAAAAACAAAAAGCAAGAAACAACACAGTAAATAAAAAGCAAAACAAAAGTAGACAGACATATAAAATATGAACAATTTAAATAGAAGGAATTGTAAAAAAATATGAACAATATATACAGTATTGACAATAAACAGACTATTAACACAATTGCATAAGTGGAAAATTGATATTGCACAATCATTGAAATGAAATTTAATATGTAATTTAATGAAATGTAATACTCTTATCAACATGGGAGTGGGAAAATATGCTGCTTTATGCAAATATATGTATATAGTTATTATTGGAAATCAGTTAACAACACAAAACAATGACAAATATTGTCCAGAAACCCTCACAGGTACTGCATTTAGCATACAAAATGTGCTCAAATCATAACATGGCAAACTGCAGCCCAACAGGGAACAACAGCTGTCAGTGTGTCAGTGTGCTGACTTGACTATGACTTGCCCAAAACTGCATGTGATTATCATAAAGTGGGCATATCTGTAAAGGGGAGCCTCGTGGGTACCCATTGAACCCATTTTCATTCATATATCTTAAGGTCAGAGGTCAAGGGACCCCTTTGAAAATGGCCATGCCAGTTTTTCCTCGCCAAAAGTTTGTAGCGTTATTTAGCCTCCTTCGCGACTAGCTAGTATGACAGGATGGCACCAATGGATTCCTTCGGCTTTCTAGTTTCATATGATACCTGCATCTTCACTCTAGCTTTAAAACTGAGCCCTCTACAACCTAAAAGTTTCAAGCGGCATTAAAGAAATTAGTGGCATTTAAACAAATTTATGTTGACGTGTTATTATCGCGTTAACTTTGACGGCCCTACTTTTTTAATAGCACAAGAAAACAAACTGAGAATGAGCTGCTGTAGTAATATATCTATATTGTCACAGTGTGGATGAAATGTTGAGTATTTTTAATGTTCACAGAATTTGCATGTCAATAGTCTATTGTTTGCAGAAGCTGTTTATCCAGCAGTGGTTTCGGTTTATATGTGTCTGTGTAGGTTTGCTCAGAGGCACATCAGTGCAGCTGTTTGCATTTGAATCCCTTCTAGTGACCTTAGTCAGTGTTTGTGTCTTGCGGCTGCCGGGTCAGCGTGCATGTGCAGGACTGTGGCCCTGCCTCCTCTTGCCCTACAAAGCCAGAGTGCGGCTTGATAACAGAGGAGGGATGCGAGGCCGAGCATCATCACTGCCAGACTCAATCCTGAAGCTTGAGAGGCCACGAGGTGCCCACGCTATCCACTGCTGTCCACACGCCAACCAGCTGCCTCCCCATCACCACACAGCCTATGAGATATGCTCCAGCTAGCTAATCTGACTCTCTCCTCCATCCATCCCCCCCCCCCCCTTCTGCCTCCATCCCTCTTTCTGCTGAGCTAAACGCCTTGTTTATCCCTCTCTTTTTTCTCTCTCCCATCTCTCCTGTGGGCGTGTTTTTCCTGTGTGTGTGTTTGTGTTGAAAAAGGCACAGATCTCACAGAGATATCCAGGCAGATTCCAGTGAGCCATAAAATTGAATAACGATGTGTTTGTGTGACTGTCAGCATCAGCATTTAATTTCTTCAGAGTGGTGGTGGTGGGAGGGGAGGAGGATGAAAATGACATCAATTAATAAGGTACCAAAAAAAAAAAAAAAAAAATCCTATTATGCAGCTTGTGTCTGTAAATGTTTAATCTCCTCCTAACACTGTGGTGCATGCCAAAGCATGTCTGGCTTTATGTTGGTTGGCCTGTCACACACACACACAAGTATATATATATAAGCATGATGCTGGAGGACATCTCTCAGCTAAAATAGACCCTCTCTTATCTGGGTTGCACATTTTAGGATCAGTGGAGCTGGATCAGCTCTGCTCGTGGACTGCAGTGTAATAAAAATGAGCATCCTTCTGTTTCATTCTCACACTGCAAATGAGGGAATATTTTCAGTGCGTGCAGCTTGTCCTGATAGGCTCACAATGTCTCCATGTTATTATTATGCATTATGGTAATTGTGCCCACGGATAAGCATGCATTTATATATATGTTTTGTTTTTTTTCACGCTGATGATGATGAGGAGGAGAGAGCTCGGTCCTTTATGATAAGCAGTGAGGATGAAGGCCGTTTATCTTACCTCAACGCTGAACTGATGATCCTCCTCTCCGGACACAGCACACGAAACCCAAAGCAAAAAATGCAAGCAGAATGCTGCCGCGTAAAAGCAATCCGATGGTTTTCTTTTACTGGAGGATACTAAGGTCATAATGACCTGTTTTATCCCGAGTGTTTATTAGAAGAAGCCGCCCGTCTTGCTTTTTCTTTTGCTCTCTCTTGTGTCAAATGGAAATCATCATCAGGCGAGCTGTCAAAGGCAAAGATGAAGAAGACGAGGAGGAGGAAAAAAAAAAAAAGGCCCCCGCGCGTTTTTTCTTCTGCACTATCAAATCCCGATGATGATGATGATGGTGGCGTCAAAAATGATCCGATGTCAAGCAGAGATTACGCGGCATGTTAGACCCGCTGGCCTCGCCATTCTTATTGACATCAGGAGGGGCTACATCTATCCAGCAGCATCAATGGCCATGTACAGTACAGTAACAGCCACCACAGTCTGTCTGCAGCAAAGATATCAGGCTCCCTCCCGACTCCACGCCTGCGCTTTGATTTCTCTCACAGAGCGCAGCGCCGCTTGGCAGCATCAGGAGAGCTGAGTGCACGAGAAGAGAGATGCGATGCCATGCTTCAGGACTGCCTGTATACCTTTCACCTTTTTTTTTTTTTTACATCGTTAAAGATGCATGTATCTGTGCAGGTTGATGCACATGTGCAGTCAGATGGTCTGATCTTAAATTCCTGATAGTAAACCCCAAGCCTGATTATTATAGCCTATACACTCCTTTGCTGATGATGCCTTTATGTGCACTCACAAAACTGCCTGGTAACACTATAATAATAAAAAAAAATACATCCTGCACTTTGTCAATAATTGATGAATTAATCAACTATCTGATCTTATAGTCATCACTAGCAAAAATCTATTTAAAATATTATTGAAAAAACATCTCCTAGCTGAACAGCTCTCTGTGTCTGCTGATATTTAGCTAACATCAAATCATAAAAGGTTTAATGTTGGATAAATACAAAGTCCCGTTAATATTTATGGTAAAATAAGTTGTTCTGTTTTTGTATGTTTTTGTATTTTGACATAATATGCTATGGTCCTACCACTAATGAATCATATTTACCTCTGTACTCTGTGAATAGTGTTAACTTGGACCTAGGACCTGTGTTGTGTGTTGGGTTGTGTCTTGAATATTGTTGTGTTTTGTTGCTGTCGCTTTTGATATTGTAGTCATTGTTGGTAAAGATTGTAATAGGATTATGTACTGAAATGAAGCCTTACAGTTCAAAGTGATTTAAGTGGACTCCAGGAAGAATAGCTGAGCTTCAGCCACAACTAATGGAGATCCGAATAAAAGAAAGAAAGGAAAGATTAGTTTATGCACAGGTAGACATCAAGACACAAAGCTGGCCATTAGTTGTAATTATGCTCTCAGGGCCAGCTCTAGCCCTTTTGGTACCCTATAGGTGAAATTCAGATTTGGACCCCCAACACCCCCAGATCCCCTAACCCTGGCCCCGTAAACCGCAACACACATCAGTTTAACACAATAGTTTTAAGACAAAAATTAAGATTTTTATTTTCACAGATAACGTTTTTTATTATAATATAAATCGTCAGTTTCACTACAATTTACGCTTTTATTAACAAATAATTGCGGCCGGGCAGATGAAAAATGTGAGAAAGAGAGTTGCAGGGGTGAAAAATGGATTTCTTTCTTTCTTTCTTTCTTTCTTTCTTCATTTGCTGCAATTGTTTCAATGCAGAAAATGAGGAAGGGTGCCCATTAAATTACATTTTTTACCCATTGAAAAATATATTATTATTTATTATTTTTTGAGGGCGACCAGCTCCCCTCAGAATGTGGCATCCTAGGCGACCGCCTATATGCCTTAAACCGGCCCTGTATGCCCTTTATCTCGAAGTGGCAATCTCGATTTTCATTTAAATAAATGTCTGTTAAATCACTATCTATTCTATAGCCAAATGAGGTAACACAATAGTGATTGAGCCTATTTGGCTCACTGATGAAAATATTGCAGTATTTATATATTTGCAGTATTATGAAATGTCTGTGGTGACATCGTGGAAAAAATGCTGTTGTATGCACACAAAATAAAACTATGTACACAATTCTGAAAACTTGAAGCTCATGTACATATAAATAGATTTTTTTTATTCTATTTTTATGCTCACATATCAACAAAAGGACTGCTAAACTCTGAGCACAATTCCACTGTTTTCACTCAAATATATAAATTCTAAATCAAGCAGGACTGAAGGATTGCCACTTTAAAGTATGTGTCCCACAGTTTAGCCCTGCCTGTGTTGATCTCTGGCCCCGAAGACCCAGAACAGACGACCTGTCAGCTTCCCCAAGACATTTATAGCTCCTGCAGCTCTTTATAGCCCAGATCTGCTACAACAACCTGCCTCCAGCCAACGAGCCAGCAGATGGCGGTGTTTCATTAAAGGAATTATGGCCATCAGCTCTTTTGCTTGCAACCCTCTGAGGGCTCACAGGACACACTGGAACCTGAATCCACCCCACGTGAACTAATGAGCCGAGAAATTGATCTGACACTGAGTTGATGTGACAAGCAGAAAGGGCGTAGGGAAAGGAGCGAAGAAGGAGCTCATGATGTGCTTACAAATCTTTGTCGCACTAAAAGTTTTTACATTCCTTCAAAAAAGGAGCCAGCAGCATCTTAACTGTCTCTTCTGGCTCCTGACTCTGACGTTGCCCTGCTGGAAAGAGTGTAGCTACCTGCAGAGAAAGCTTACATTTAAGCTGATTACATCCATGATCTCGTTCTATCAATCACTTGTACGAGAGTAGAGTTGGAATGAATATCATCTGCCAAGCTGACACATTTGTGGCCTGGCAGTATTTTTTGTAACCGCGGTCCAATGCAAGCCAGTCCGCTAACGGACATCTTTATATCCCTTTTATTCACACTTGTGAATGACTCAGAGATTCCTGTAGTTAAGGACACTTTCTCACCAGTGATTTGAATGGGTTTGAAGGACTGGGCCACCATTTACTGGAAAATCATGGCAGCAGCTGTGGGAATGCAGACCCTCGGCCTCACCCCAAACTGTGCCACAGTTAAGCACCAAACCACTTCACTCTGGTAATCAAAAGCCCCATGAACCTTAAGGGCCGCCTCAAAGATCAGACATGTCACCTTAATGAGATCAAACTCTCCTGACCTTGATGCTGGATTATTATCGAGGAACTAGTGGTGGAATTAGTACTTCAGTAAAAGTATTAATTCCACAGTGAAAATACTATAGAAATATTCTGTTACAAGTAAAAGTCATGCATTCCAAATTTTACCTAAGTAAAAGTACAAAAGTATTAGTGTCAAAATATACTTTAAGTAACAAAAGTTCTCATTATGCAGACTGGCCCATTTCAGAATAACATATATTATATAAGTGGATTACAATTAGTGATGCATTCATGTGAGAATCACTTTAATGTTGCAGCTGGTGGCAACGTTTAACAAATATATATACTGCTGTGTTGTTTAATCTATAATAATACATCGTAATTCATTTGTTAATTATATTTTGTATTAATAATCTGAATCTGCAAAGTAACTGAAGCTGTAAAATAAATGTAGTGGAGTAAAAAGTATAATATTTTCCTCAGAATTAGTGAAGTATATGTAAGCATAAAATGGAAATATTATATAAGTACTTAAAAAACATACTTAAGTAAAATACAGTGAATGTACTGAGTTACTTTATGCCACTGCCAAGAACATCATAGAAACCAAACAAGACACATTTTTGATTGACTCTGACACCCACATGTTCTCTAGATGACCAAATAGGTTGCTACACCTACAGTACAGGACACCTGAATGAGAATCCATATTGACCCCTTTTAAAGAACAGCCTAGTCATAAAGGTATTTTTTTAAGATTTCTTTTTATCGGTGTTTTTTAATTATACAAAATATAGTCATCTTGACATGTAAATATAACACCTCCTCCCCCGCCCTCCATATCCCACATCCTCTTGTCAAGGGTAACGCAAATCACAGAAAGAAATCAAATGTAAACATACAGCAAAAGTAAGTAGACAAATAATAATACTGATGGTAATAATAGGCAATTAGGAAAAATAATAATAATAGATCAAATAAAATACCAAAAAGTATAATAAATAATAGTAATAATTATAATAATAAAATAAATATGTAGGGTTGCAACTAATGATCGTCAGATTTTATCTTAAATAACAATTAATATAACAGTTACCAAATAACAGTTTTAATGACATGTGACATACAGTATTTAGTATATATTTTTTATCTCTGATTTTTAAGATTTTTTTTCTGTGTATTTGTATTGTATTAGTAATTTTATTATTCCCCCCCATTTTTTCTTACAATTTTCATTGTCCTATTGATTTTTTCTTCTGTTTTATTGCTTTATGTTTGGCTTTTGTAAAGAACATGCTGATTTTGAAGCGCTTTGAAAATATCACTATTGTTATTACATGCAGGCATGCCACACACATTACATTTTATTAAAAAAAAAAAAGATAAATTACCTTTTGAAACCTGCACACACAGAACCTTGAGGAAATCATTCACATTACTCATAACTGCGAACAAGTTGTTCCATGTTATGAAACAGGATGTGACTGGTTGAGAAGTTGAGAAAGGGATTCCTATTGGATTAAAACGGGTTCATTCATTTACTTTTAGGTGTTTACTGTGTAACCTAATGGGCTGCCATGGCGACCACATGCTCCGGCAAGTGAAGATGGATCAGAGCCAAAGACCGGGGGCCTCTTCAGGAAACAGAGCAAGGAGATGTGCACATGTTCGATCGCTCTTACAGGAAGAGAAAACAAAGTGTGTGTGTGTGTACTCACCATCACAAAACAACAATCCATTCATACATTCAAATATTTGCCTTCACTATTTAAGTTTAGCTGTGTTTCCTTTAGGGGGGGGGGTGCAGATGGTGAGATACAATGTAATCTCACTGGCTTCTCTAATTAAACCTAATTAATTGGTGCTTGACAGTTTGTTCTGATCGCCTGAGGCTTTTCAGCCATACCGCTGAAAACGGGGTTTAGAAAGCTATTATTAAAGCTTTTATGGATTCAGTCACATCTAATCCACGTCTTATCTCATGTCAGCGATATGGCAGCCATGACAACTGCCTAAAATAGTGCAGAGATTCACAGCAAGGACATCCAAAATTAAACATTCAATGCTGTTTATTACACGGTTTTGTTGAATGCTTGATTCTGATTGGTCAATCACGGCGTTCTACGGTCTGTTATTTCTTTATAGCAGACTGCTGCTATGTATAACAGACCGTTCTGATGTCGTAGTCTGGCAGACCGTTTTTCCCTCGTAAATCCCTTCACGTCAGGGTGCTGCATCGCCTTGTTGGGGTTTATTTCACAACAATGACCGGCTCGCTGTACATTATCCCTTACTTGATTACTTTGGAAGCAATATCACTCAATATAACTTAGTTTATCTGCACAAAGGTGTTGTCAGTACTTTCCTAATTAATTGCATGACAAAATAACAGTTCTGAATTATAAGGCACAAAGTTGTTGGGAGTAATAATTCAGCCTGTTCTCATTCCTTGGGCATCAAATACAGACGCTTTGTCACAGCCGCACAAGGCGCCCTTTTGTTGTGGTATGAGACGCACCGGCCATTCCATTAATCACAGCATAAACTCATCCGCGGCAACAGTAAATGCTCCAAGAAAGTACCGTGGTGATGTATTTTAAAGAGCGAAAGAGACAGACAGGGCGGGTGAGAGTGGCGGTGGATGGGTCCAACAAACACAAGGCTTTCATCCAGGAGACAGCTGACTGTGTCCCGTGTGTTACGTTTCACTTTCACGTTACAATCAGCTATTCACTCAACGTCCAGTCACATTTTAGTTGTACAAATGTATAAAATGTCATTTTAGGCCCAACCATGTTGTTTTTTCTTAAACCTTACAAGTACTTTTGCTGCCTAAATATAAGCAAGCATTTTTGTTTAATTCACAACATTAAGCATGTGTTTACTGTGATGCCGAGAGGTCTGACAAAGCATCAGTATGTGACGAGTTGGGATCAGAACGTGCATCATTTTGATATAGAAAGTTGGTTATAAGCTGATGGTTTTTGCCTTTCTTTTGTTCTGTCTATCTCTAAGCACTTTTGATCTACTGTGTTGTGTGTAGAGAGCTACATAAATAGTGTTGAGTTGAGTTCAGGTGTCAGACAACACGTTTAGTTGAAGAAAAAAGCACCCACACATTGGATGAAAGCTCCCAAAACCTTCTCTTCTTAGCAAACAAATCAGAATAATTGTAGGAGCTATTTATTTGTTGTTATTATTAGCTTTACTCATATTGTTTGATTTATTTTTTTAGATGTTTACTTTATTTACATTACATTTTTTGATAGTCTTCTCTTTTGTTAGTTATTTGTTTACTTTAATTATTTTCTTGTTTAGTATATTTAGGTTTTTTTTTTGGCGTAATTTGTATTTTGTTTTCATTTATTTATGAATTGGGTAAAAATGTGTGTTTTATAGGTAGGCAGGTATAGGACCAGAATGCACCTGGGTGGGCTTATAGTTTTTTACCAGAACAAGAGAGACAGCGACATCGCTGTTTTCATTGCGCATTGTTTGCTTGCTTTTTTATATAAATAAATCATCAGAAACACACACATTTTGCATGGACAATGGACTCTTCTGCCTGCGTAAACCACATACCCATGGTGCATCAGTGGCCCTTTGATTTAAGTTTGATTTAGATTATTGCGACAAATGGCCACTACAATAATTATCATTGGGATATAAGCTAACCCAAGCCCTACTTATTCTCATGATATTCATTTTGGATACCTCATAATTAAGTGTGATGTCTGTTTGGGTGGATGCAGCTGCAGCAGATGTTGTGCCCTTGAGTGACAGTGAATCCTATATGATCCCATATGTTTTGCTCTTCTTTCCTGCATCTGCAGCTCATCTCTACCATCTCTGTCATGTTGTTAGTGTAGTGGGGGTCGGTACTTCCCTGTGCACGTTTTTTTTTTTTCAAAAAATGTAGTGAGATGTTGCTGGTCCATCTGGGCCCTGTCATGCAGATCAGACTTCAGACCTCCAGGACATCGAGTCGTCTCCCTTCACAACACAATCACATGACCTTTCTGCCTCATTGAACAACTTGATTAAGATTCCTTGTGTAAACATTATCCTATATTGTTCGGCTTTTACTGTACCTGAAAGAACTCAAATATGAGCCGCATTAATTAACACACACTGCTAATCCAAAATGTCCCTGAACACCAGTACGTCCTGAACATAAGAGAAGGAAAATGTGAGAATATTGCAAGGTGGGACATGTATTTACTTTGCCAGCCAGTAACTGTCAGCTCTCCTTTCTTCTTCTTCTCTCTCTGGTTCTTTCTTTTTTTCTTACTCTCTCTTTCTTTTGAATCCCCAGTGGTCTGGCCATTATTCTGTGTTTGTTTAATGTTTCTGCTTGGCTGACAGACAGACAGCTCTGGTGTGTGAGGCTCTGGATGGATGGTGATGTGAAACGCTGTAACAACCGGGACGTGTTTCTTTCTTAACTGTGGAACATTTCGTAATTGAGACGTTGATCAGCGGTGTGGAAATGGACCGCTGGTGAGAAGCCAAGGTGATTTCTTAACTTTTCTTTTTTTTTTAAAACCAGCCTCCATTGTGGCAAAGCTTGGCTCCAAAACATTTAAAAAACCAACCGCTGAGTTAGATTCAAATATGTGACCCTGAGGAGAAGCTGAAATTTGATTTTCACTAAAAGTAAAACTGCATTATTTGACCTCTCTTGATCCTCTTTGAGACTTGGACTATATAAAAGTGCAGTGAAGGGAATAACTTCTTCAGTTACCATTTCCCTCTCCGAGCTACCAAAATGACAAAGGCTATGGATTTATTTTTCTGTTTCCCAATGACAGTACTTAGAACAGCCATCATATCCACAGCACACTGAATATAGCTCACTGTGCCGTCTTCTGTGAAACGTTAGCCTCACATTAGGTAATTTCTCCTCGAGGAAAACGGTCATAATTTCACCCAACACAATAACCTCTTCCTCCAACAGTACGACCAAAGACGATTTGCCGAGCCATTAGGCCGCGGTAATGAAATAAACACCAGTGTGAGGAATGATTTCTATCACTCCTGTCCCCATAGAGTCTGATCTGTGTACAACAACAAACACATTTAAGCAGCTTGACATACAATTAGACTCGGCTCCCATCAGACGGACACTCTGTCAACGGTCTAGACGTTTTGTCTGTTCAACCCCTGCCTGACACTGATACCGAGGGCTGTCTTTCATATACACGTCAACAGATAAATAAGAATGATTTTAGTATGCCAGAACATATACTGTTGAGGTTTGCCATTATGGGCCAGATTTATTGAAACGTCTAGCAGTCAGCTTTGACGTCCCAGATGAGTCATCATCATCCTTTTTTTTAACTTTCTATATCTAGGTGTTCACCTCAAATAGCTCCAGAGTGAAAAAATCCAACAAAAAGTAGATATTTGTCTGTGAAAGTGGCCCTGTAGTTACATCTCTAAGTCTTTGATTACGCTCAGCATCATCAGTGTCATTCGTAGAGCTTCATCTCATTCAGATCATTTGTGGTGATCTCAGCTGTTTGTGTTGTTTCTTCAGGCCTCACAGTCTGCAGGGCATCATTGTCTGAGTAAACATCTTTTTTCACAACAGATATTTCAGCATGACATAGCAGTAAAAGCACAGGTGGAGTTAATAATATTAAAAATGACTCCACTGCATTTGCCTATTCCAGGCTCCTGATAGGACTGGGCAATATATTGATATTATATCGACATCATGATATGAGAATCAATATCGTCTTAGTTGTTAGATATTGTGTAATATGGTAATATAATGGCAAGTGCTGTCTTTTCCAAACTTACCAGACTGTTCTAGCTGCTCTATTATTTGCCCTTACCCACAGCCATTATATCCACATTACTGATGATTATTTCTCACAAAATCTCATTGTGAAAATATTTTGTGAAAGCACCAATGGTCAATGTGGTCACAATAATGATATCGAGGTATTTGGTAACAAATATTGTGATATTTGATTTTCTTCATATCACCCAGCCCTAGGTCGTGATATTGTGCATGCTCACCATTTGGCTTAATGACTTACTGGGACGCTTAATGGATCTGAGCCATCGTAAATGTTATTAGCTTGTGCTTTTCCTGCAATGACAAGTCAAATGTCTGCTGCGAAAAAGGCTTACTGCATTCCTTGTTAATTAGCAAATTAATCAAAACATGTTTTCATTATTTAGTTTTCCTTTTCATACACATGCTTAAGGGGTAAAGTCACATCAAAAGCCTAACTCCCTATAGAAATATAATCAGAGCATTGTGCCGAGGGAGACTTAATGCCACCGTCTCACTCTAAAATATAACTACTGAGCATTAAAAGCTAGAAGAGAAGGAAACACATTTAATCCACTTTTATAACTGCACAAAAAGTTGTGTTTTTACAGCTAATATTCATGTTTTTGAGTTCATTAAGTAACTCATGGCAAGTAGTGTTAAAGAGCTGGACCAACATATCAGCTTTTTGCATTTATATCTGTATCAGATATATATCGGCTGATAAGTAACAAGAAACTGCAGAACACAAATGCCAAATATATGTTTAAGGTAATAAAAATGATAGTCTCTCTATTTGTGGTTTGTCCACTAGAGAGATCAGAAAAAATGATTTTTTTAACCTGCTCCTTCTCTGTGTCACAATCTAAAGGTGCAGTGTGTAGGATCTTGCAGCATCTAGCGGTGAGGTTGCATACTGCAACCAACTGAAACTTCTCCTGTGTGCCAAGCGTGTAGGCGAAGTGAAAACGCAAAAGGCTCTATCTAGAACCAGTGTTTGGTTTGTCTGTTCTGGGCTACTGTAGAAACTGTAGATATAAACGGCTCATTCTAAAGTAACAAAAACATAACAATTCTTATTTTCAGATGATTATACACTATTGAAAACATGTATAGTTATAAATATTATATTCCATTTCTTCTAATAGATCCCCCTAAATGTTACACACTGTTCCTTTAATAATATAATGACCAAATTTAAAGGAACAGTGCGTAACATTTTGGAGGATCTATTAGAAGAAATGGAATATAGTATTTATATATTTTCATTAGTGTTTAATCACCTGAAAATAAGAATCGTTGTGTTTTCGTTAGCTTAGAATGAACCCTTCATATCTACATAGGGAGCGGGTCCTCCTCATGGAGTCCATCATGTTTCTACAGTAGCCCAGAACGGACAAACCAAACACTGGCTCTAGAGAGAGCGTTTTTACCTGAAGGCCACCGTAGTTCTCCGACACGCTTGTGAAACTACGGTAACATGAGCCGCAGAGTCAAAACCGTTTTTTTTTTTTTCAGGTTACCTGTCTCATGCCCTACTGTCAGGATATATGGTAACCATTTAATAAAAATAACTTTTTTAATCAATTTTTTTACTAATAAAATAAATAATAAAATAATAAAATATTTTTTTAATAATTTGCTCCAATCTCGTCTACTTCAGCTTTAAGGGATCCTTATCAAAAATGTTTGAGTCTATGTAAAATAGAAATATAGGTTGATATAATCTGTTTTTTTAATAACTATGAAGTAAAAAAAAAAAAAAATGGATAAAGTGGGTTTATCTGGCTTACCTGCCTTTTCCACCTCCTCCTTCACTTTCTCCTTCCAAAAAAAGACAATTTTGCTCACTAAAGTTTATCCAGCTTCCAAACCCTTACTGAGTGTAACTTTGGGAATGACAGTATTAAATAAATCATTACCTGTGCTTTTTTTTTTTTTTTTGCATGTTGTAGCCCTTTTAATACGAATGATGTGTACTTTTCCACACTGCAGACTATTTCCCGACAACACTATTACAATATAAGCGTGTTAGTTTTTTTTAGAAACCATCCCCTCTCTGGATCTACCTGAGCAGCCTGAGAGGCGCATCTGTCCTTCCTCCTGCTGACGTCAGAGCAGCCAGTAGTTTGTCCTCGCACTACTGCTCGAGCTCGGACTGCTGGAGATAATCTGCGAGGAGGAGGAGGAGCTGTCAAAGTTTGACTTTCTTTCCCAGAAGAAGGAAAAGTCTTTAACTCAAAGGAGAAACAAAACTAAAAGCTTTCTGGATCTATATCTCGTGTTGTTGGAATAGACTGACACCTTTCTCAACGGGAGCTCCAGAAACACGATGGCGACCCGTTTAGTTTGGTGGATCAGTCTCACCTCTCTGCTGTGCCTGGGCTGCTCTGTGCTGGCGGAAAAGATAGGTATGTCGAGGGGGGAGCTATTGCAACATGTACGTGGCTGGGTTGTAGCAGGCTTTCGCTTTTCCTCTTTGCTTTGTTTCCATAAATCATTTTTCACTCAGCCGCAGAGAAACTTGATCCAGCGTGGGGAGAAAAAGTTTCTCACCGTCTCTTTTCTGCTTAGCTTGTGTTTGACCTGGTAAAAAGTTACTCTTAACAAAGTTCAGCGTCCAGTGATTGTCAATGAGAAAGAATACAGTCGCAGTTTGTGTTGTTGGGAAAGTAGTTGGCCAATTAGAAAAATGTTAATTACGCATCTCTGGCAAATCCCAAAGCGTGTGAAATATGACCCAAGTTAAGTGCGCAAGTTTGCACCACAGTGATGATGATGATACAGGGAGGGGATGTGATTGTGCAATTTACTGGCGTACTTTATTTCTTAGTCCATTTTTATTCTTCTTCTTTTATTTGTAATATTATGGATCTTTTTTTTTTTTTGAGCAGTGTGAATTTTTTTTTGTCTTAATCCAGTCTGCTGTTGGCTTATCCATTAACTCAAAATAAATGTATTCTTTAACAACTACCAGGGCTGTCTTCAACCAAAGAAATTCTTAGTTGACTAACGATTCTGTCAACTAATCAATTAGTTGATTTAATCGACACTGATCTGTAAAACTGAGTTTCTGCACAAAGAATCACACAAAAGCAACACTTTAAATCTTGTGTTTACCAGAGATGTGCTCAGAAGTTTTGTAGAAATAAGTCACTCAGCATGAAAAAAGCATAAAAAAACAACTAATCGACTAAAGAAATCTTTGTTTACTAAGACCACTAATCGATTGAGAGGGGGCAGCCCTAATAACTGCTAACCACTTTGGCTTTCTATTAGATGATGATGTTCCTGGTGGCCCGATCATGTCTTAGTGAGGTTTGGATCCATATCTCTTAATGTCGTGTTTGACCCATTTTGTAGGCAAAAATAGAATAAAATCAGAGCGATGCTGTCACCTTGAAACACTAAAAAGCCCTTTGATGCATCCACTAACTATTTCTTCCACACAGAACCTGTCCTTTTTTTCTCATTTACCTTTCCCTCTGTTGCCACTCAGCTATTCACATTCATTAATTTATCTTTTTATATATATATTTTGAGCATCCTCTTAAAAAAACTGGTGTTGGCATGTGCCCAGTTTGCATCTGGCCCTCAAAGGAAATTAGACCAAACTGTGAAGACAGTCACTTCGTTGCACTTCCACAAATGATATAAAGCAGATAGAGAGAGAGAGTCCAGTATGGAGAAAGGCTGACGAAAGTATGAAAACAAGTGCTGAAGTAGCAGGAACAGGTTTCTTGGTTTCTCTTGCTCTGCTTGTATTAGTGTGTTCTTTTGGCCTTGAAGTAAAGGTCACAGAAATCTTATTTCTTTTAATGACTTGGCAGTGTTTTGACTGTTACTTAAATGTTTTCTTGCTATCTTTTTCTTTTAATGACTGTAATTTCAGTCTTTCAGCCAAGGGCGATATATGACGCAGAGTTATCCGGAAAATAAGCACGGGATACATCCTGCATCTCAGTGGTTAAATTAAGTGTTATTATAAGATTCAAAAAAATATTTAAATATATTCCACATGTACTTGGAGTGACTCAAACCTCATAAAGTCCAGATGTCGGGGGGGTGGGAGAAAGTGACCAGAAGTATCACTTTACTCCCTAATGACTTTAACTTCCTATTCTCATGAATCATCATTGTCCACACTCATTGCATCGTTGTTCCTCCTTATAAGCAGATAAGCACAGTGTGTTCGGTGCCGGCAGCAGCAGCAGTGCACGTGCAAGTTGCATCTTTCCCGTCTGCTCCAACAAGTAACAACCAGTGCCGGTTTTCAGAGAACCATAACAAATCAAAAGTGTTTGTGAGCCAAAAAGACAGAGTCCCTAAATATTTCTGGGCTTCTAAACAAACTGGACAGCAGCACATTTCACGCTGCAGCGAGTCTCCCACAGTAAATAAGGATTGTATTAAGACCAGATAAGATTAGAAATGAACAGCTGTAATGATAGTTATGGTATGCAGGACAATTTGGTTTAATTACTGTTCATTTCCATTTCCAGGGAAACACAAGCTTCACCATATGGTCTGACAGTTTTAGTTGTTGTTGTTGTTTTTTTATTTTTGGCCAGGGGCGAAGACAGATGTTTCTATGTGGCACGCCGTGTTTTCCTAGAACGCAGTGTCCATAATAGTCAAAACTTGATTTGAACAAGATGTCAAACTCCAGTTTAATGGCATCAAAACTTCTTTAAAACATCTTGATAAACACAGGTAACACATGCATGCATTTCTGTTATTGATTAAAGTAGTAGCTGGAGGGTGCCACAATGTGTTCATTGGGTTGTACCATCCAGTCTGCTGTTGGCTTATCCATTAACTCAAAATAAATGTGTTCTTTAATAATTACCAGGGCTGTCTTCAACCAAAGAAATTCTTAGTTGACTAACGATTTTATCAACTAATCAATTAGTTGATTTAAGATCTGTAAAACTGAGTTTCTCCACAAAGAATCACTCAAAAGCACCACTTTAAATCTTGAGTTTACCAGAGATGTGCTCAGAAGTTTTGTAGAAATAAGTGACTCAGCATGAAAAAAGCATAAAAAAACAACTAATCGACTAAAGAAATCTTTGTTGACTAAGACCAAAACGACCGATTAGTCGACTAATCGATTAAGAGAGGGCAGCCCTAATAACTGCTAACCACTTTGGCTCTCTATTAGATGATGATGTTCCTGGTGGGCTGATCATGTCTTAGTGAGATTTGGATCCATATCTGTAAAAACACAACAATATTTGTAAGAGAATTGGGGCTGCAAATAATGACTATTTTCATTGTTGATTAATCTGTCTATTATCTTCTCGATTAATCGATTAGTTGTTTGGTCTATAAAATGTCAGAAAATGGTTAAAAATGTTGATCAACGTGTCCCAAAGCCCAAGATGACGTCCTCAAATGTCTTGTTTTCTCCACAACTCAAAGATATTCAGTTTACTGTCATAGAGGAGTAAAGAAACCAGAAAATATTCATATTTGAGAAGCTGGAATTTAGACCTTTTTTTTCCCTTGAGAAATAACTCAACCCAATTAATCGACTATCAAAATAGTTGGCAATTTTAATACTGTAGTTGACAACTAATCAATTAATCGTTGCAGCTCTAAAAAGGATTAAGACTGGAATGGAAAGTATTGCCCTAACAGGAATGAGACAACTTTTATTTTGAAAATCTGAGGTGTTATTTTCCTGTCTGGCAGAATAATAAAGGATTACTGTTGCTGACTGAACCTTTTTCTATGTTTCAGTTGTAAATCCATCTAAATTAAGAAAAATAAACCCGATTTCTTTAACTTTCTTAAACTGTAAAGTAATTAAAATGGTACATTAACCTTCCAGTGTAAACAAAGTATCTTCAAAATATCCAATCATGAAGAAAGACAGTCTTGTTCTAAACTCAGTGACAATGCATTTCTGAGTTAATCCAACAGGGTATGAAAGAGTTTTATAAGCCTTAAGAAGAAGGATAATTTTCTCAGCCCACAAAGGAGCATGTAATCCTTCGACTTATTCTAAAATCACCAAACCGGGAGATACATGGTATTCAGGGATGGCTGCCTCTTGATGATCTATATTAGTAGTGTCTGTTTGACCTGAACGTGTTTGTGTTGCTGGGAAGCAAGTGAGAACATCTGGCCAGCTGTTTACATTGGGAAGAAGTGGCAAAAGATTTTCAAGTTGAGAAAAACTTAAAATTGATGGAGAGCATGAGTGAAGAATAAACCGTGGGTGCACATTGTTCTGTGTTTTGGAGTTCTCTTGGGAATTTTGAGTGGTAAATCTGTCGCCGTTATCACTGTAAACTGTGTGTGAGGACGGAAAACTTGACAGTTGTAGCAACATTAAAAAAGGGGGACTTTTTTGCAGTAATTTAAAACAGTCAACAAAGTATCAAAAACAGACATCAAATGTGTTTTTGCCGCATTGCATGATAATCTTTAACAGATTATTTACCACATGGTCATTTAGCCTGCCCCTAGTTGCCGTCCTGTTATGTGGAGAGGACATTGAGGCCTTTTGGAAATAACTTTGAGATTTGCTAATGCACCTGACAGCGAGCAGCCTGTCCCGCAGGAAGCCCACCTGACAGTCCTCCGCTCAGCGACAGCCTGCCAGGGCCTGATGGCGTCTGTGGGAGTCAGACAGGACTTGCTGAATAATAGAAAAGCTCCTCTTCCCGCGCGCTGGCATGCTCAGTTTATTAACTGTCATCATCTGTGGGGAGGTTGTAAATAATGCCCACAGCTTCACCCAGCAGCCAGCCACAAGTAATAACTGTGGTGATTTATTTCCCAGATGAAATCTAAATGGTCTCGGAATCAATCGGACTCCTTCTGTTTGTGACTGCAGTTGTACTGAAGAGGAGATGATTACGGTTTTTATTATACGCTTAAATATTTCTTCTTCTAGTCTCCATGCTGAATGTTGCCATACAGATATGAGGTAAACCTGCCTGAGAGCCCCTCTAACTCAGGGTTCAATGTTAATGTGTCTACTTGCCCAAAATCAATTTTTGCTTGCTCCTATACAAATTGTTTTATTTATTAGTGGTTATCAACAAAAACTAAAGTTAATCATCATCAATCATGTTAGACTAAAGTTAACTGTCATGTTGGACTAAAGTTAATTGTCATGTGTTACCCTCTCAAACTTGCGGGAAACTGCGCAATACATAGTTGGAGTTTCGCCCACATCCTGTAACACCACCCAACTGAACTCCTGTTTCCAGTGTAACTGAAATGTTCGCTTGCGCTTCACCTCATAAACTAGTCGTGTCTAGAAGGTAACCCGCTAATCGCGAAATCTGATCTGAGCGCTGCAAAAACTTTTGCGAGAATTGCTGCCTGACGAACTATCCTAACCTTAACCATCCGAGATCAATGCCTGACTTTAACCATCTCGCGAGAGTTTCCCCAACTTGCGGGTTCCCTTCTAGACACTACCTCATAAACTTTGTCTTTACTCGCCGCCATTTTCTCACGAGTGCCCGACCAGTCAGCCGGTTTCCAGGAAAAGGTGTATGAATACCGTGATAATTGACAAGGTATTTAGCGTGCAGTAAGAACCCCTGTCTTGCGTTTGGCACGCCATTTGTACGCCATGTAGTCTGTACTGACTGCAATGTAAACACATCTGGGTAAATATGCTACAGTCGGGGCTAGAGACTTAGAATGAAAAGTGAGAGAGACTGCTTATGGGTGGGTGGGAGGTCGATGGGTCCAACAAATACAGGACTTTTAACCAGGAGACCAGTATTTGAGACAGTTTTTTGCAAGTTACGTTAGTGACGTTTGCGTGTATTTTTTAGTGACGTTTGTGACGTGTTTTCCTTACTTATGTTACGTTGTTACCGTACATATCCTACATATACATTTACTTAGTTTATTTACTTATTTTAAGCCCGACCATGAAGTTTTTCCTAAACCTAACTAAGTAGTTTTTTGACCTAAACCTAACTGCAGATGCTACCGTAGTTTTGTTTCCTGGTGTACAAATGAGACACGAAAAGTTGAAAATGCGCCCTCACACGGAATGTCGTTGTAATGTTGTGCTATTCATATGCCTTCCCGTGAGACCGGGTTGGATCGGTACTGTGCATGTGCAACTCTCAACAGAGATGAGAAGGAAGTGAGATGGCTCCCTCCTTAGCTACTTCCGTCATCAGCTCCGGAAAGAAACAATGCGCTAAATTCCTTTTTTGGCAAGTGAGTTGCTAGATTTACTAACCTAACATGGCATTTTACTTGCCCCGAGCAAGCGGGCCAGCCTTATTGTTGAGCCCTGTAACTGGGCTTTGAGTTAACCTGTGAAAGATCAAACTAATCTCAGGGGCATGTCGACGGCTAAACCCTTAATCCTTTATGCAAGGCTCCCTGGCTCTCTTTGGGCACAGGGTAAACCGCTTAAATATCAATATGCTTTTTCAGAGTTAATGGGTTATTCAGGTTCTCGGCAGAATGAGATTGGAAGATTATATATATATATATATATAAAGTCCAGCTCCATCATTTCTGCATTTAAATGTGCTTGCACACCTGCAAAAGTTGAGCTGAATCATGATAAAATTTCACTCCTGCAGTGCATTTCAGCATCCTGAGTAAGTGCTTTTCCCTCTGTGTTGTGTTGGGATCTAACGAGCCAGCTTTCCTCATCAGTCATCTATTTTTTTCCATCACTTTCAGAAAACCGTGCCTTTTCTTTTCATTAAAGCCCACTCTCTGGGATTAGATGGATGTGTGTAGTGAAATATAGGTTATGATCCTGTGTAATCCGAGAATCTCTAGTCTGCGTTTTAGGGTCCAGAGTGGCCCTGGTTCTACTACGCTGCTGGTCCTCTGATGACCTTCCCAGACATCCATCTGCTGCAGCCATTGTTGGAAATATGGCTTGTTTGGGCCGTGGGAGCTGGAGGATAATTTCTTGCCGTTCCAGCTTTGATAAACTCCACCATGTCTGAGTGGTAGAGATTTTGGAGAGCTGCTAGTGAGGTGTAGGATTCTGGTTTCACTCCGGGACAATAGTGCCTCTGTAGAGGGCAGGTTATCTGGCAGACCTGACACTTTTTACTGAGATCTGTGCCGTGCAGTAGACGCACCCAAGGCTAGATGTGTATGTCATCAAGAGGGAACACAGAAGTGAAGTCAAGCTTTGTTCTTCTTTTTACCTTTTAACCATAAATATGCATCTGAATACAGTAAATCTATTGTGTAGCCCTTAAAATCAAGTAGTTGCTTCAGTTCTGCAACCATCAATTACGTGTCTGCTTCCACTGCTTTAAACAAACCACAAACAATGAAGTTTTATGTATTGTTCTCATGTCTGCCACGATTATTTAATAAGCTGAACGCTCTTCTTTTGGCCTCTCATTCAAAGTAAACCAGTGTTTATTGTGTTGCAACTGCAGCTACTAAAATCGAGTTTGTATACATCCACTGAGAGCCCAGCATGGAATAAGTGAGTGAATGTGGTTACTCATTGAACTGATTTGTGTCCTTTGTTTGTACATGGTAACAAAGTGATCCGCTGCATTTATGGCCTTTCCATGATCCACTGGCTGTGCACGGAGTCTCCACAGTGGAAAGAGACCCAGGAATTCAGGTTGGAAAAAAAGGCCTTCTGCTATCTTACCATCTCATCAGATGCAGTGTCGTGTTAAAAGGGAAAAGAGGCCACAGCTCCAAATGAGTTATTGAGCCTGTCTGTGTATGTCTATCTCCTGCAGGATATCTAAGTTAGGGGGTTTTGAGGAGTGCTCATAATTCTGTATCATTTCTTTCTTTTGCCTTTTGCGGTAATGTTTTTAGCAAGAAAAAAGACGTTATCTTTGGAAAAACAACATTCCCTGGTAATTATCATATTGTTTGGGATGCACAATATATTGATAGATATAACTGTCAAATTAGAAAAAGAAAAAAACTGAAATGAACATTTGTATGAATAACCAAGCAAATCTGGCAATACAATACATATCATGATAGAGTGGTTACAAATCAATATATTGCGATTTATTGCTATACTGTAAGCAAGGCGATACATTGAGGTTTTCTTTTAAATGTAATTTTAGAGAAAAGTTTGTAAAGTATAATGAAATGTATGTATATATCATCCAATATCATCTACTAAGCACTTCTTTGAGAGGGCTCATACACTGACAGGGTGCATATCTTTGCAAATGAAATAATATATTGACTGAGTTAATCTTTGCATGCAAACTATTAATTAAAAATTGATACAGTATTTTTGAGAAACAATACAGTGTATCACAAAACATAATATTGTGATACTCGCTCAAAGGCTATCCTTACCATAATAACACTACTGTAGGAGCAACGGAAGTCAGACGGCGGCTGGCGGTACCACCGTTTTTCACTCTGCAGCTCAAGTTACCGCAGTTTCACAAGCGTGTTGGAGTACTATGGTGACCTTTCGTAAGAACCTGCAAGGCTCTCTCTAGAGCCAGTGTTTGGTTTGTCTGTTCTGGGCTACTGTAGAAACATGGCGGAGCAACATGGCGGACTTCGTGAAGAAGACCTGCTCCCTATGTAGATATGAAGGGCTCATTCTAAGCTAAAGAAAACACAATGATTCATAGTTACAGGTGATTATACACTAATGAAAACATAGTTATGAATATTATATTCCATTTCTGCTAATGGACACACTGTTCCTTTAAGCATCCCCAACATATTGATGCATTTCCTCATTTTATTCTTTATTTGTTTGTACTGTATGTTTACAGTATTCATTTTAGTTCACAATGGACTGGTAACCACAGAAAAATAGTGTGGGAACAAAATGCATGACTTACTTTCAGCTCAATGTAGCGGTTCAAAAAAGGAAATAATTTTGGTTGGCTGGTTGGTAGACGTTTGCCAATGCACACCCTTTACATTTGTTCCAGTTGCAGCAACTGAAACATTTCGTACCAATTAATTTCCTTTATGAATGAATTACTTGTTTTTTCATGTGTTTGACAAAGCAGTTTCTGAATGTGCCCTGTCGGGCTGGAACTGCTGAAACAGTAAGTCAGCCCTACTAGTGAAGGTAAAAATGGAAAGTGGGCACCGAACATGTTTCCATCCTGGAGGCTTTCAGCTTGGATGAAACCCACCGCTCTAACCCGCTCAAAAGAAATGTGCAGCTCTGTTCAGTTCAGAAAGCCAGTGAACAGGCACAGTCTGGGAGTCTGGGGCCTTTTCTTTCCTTGCAGATAAATGAGGTTTTGTATTCAGTAGTGAGCTCAATGGATTTTCGTGTCACAATGCAAATGTAAAAGATGTCAATGGGATGGACAGGGGTGGTGCACGGATTAAAGGAAGGCTCGTAGCAAAGGGAGAAAAACAGGAAAGTCGAGGATACACAAACAAACATCAGAAGGACGGGGTGAGATCTTTGACTTTTGTATTCATGCCCTTCCTTAATCAAAGTCTGTTCTTTCTTGTTGCTGTTGTTTGACTTTGGCATTCAAATTGGAGATGAGAGTCTCTCACAATTATCCCAAAGACCTCCTGTAGGTGTGGCATCTTCTCTGATGACCTGAAGGTCATTCTGAGGAGCAATGCGCTCGCCCAAAAGAGGAATCCCCTACAGGGAAGGGAACAATAGCTTCACAAACAAATCTCCATCTCAGAACATTTCTGAAGAAAGCATTGGTTGAAGGGTGGCGGCTGATCTCTGAAACGTGCTTCCCTAACAGCATTTAGCCTCTTCCTGTGTGGTCCATTAGCCTAGTAAACTAAATGGTGCATTCTAAGCTGTGACTCACTGTTGGTGGTTTGGACCTTGTTGTGGCACATTCTGGTTAATTTATCCAATTTTTGTAAATGAATCCCTGCATTTGTGAAAAGCCATCGGGATGGAGATCCAGGATGTTTAATTTGTTATCCCAAAGAAAGGGGGGCTTCCTGTCTCACATCCTGATTAAAAGGATGTAGGAGCTCTTTAACAGCTTTAACCTGAAGCATTAATCTAGTTTCCATTTGTTTGTATTGGCTCTGGTCTAGCCTGTTGCTTAATGGTTTAGCTTTTTCCATGCTCACACCTGTAAACATTGGAAAACCTGTGACTGACATTGACGTAAAATTGTTCTGCTTGACTTGAATTGAATGGTTAGGGTTAAGCGGGAATATTTTAACATCAAAAACTATATCTAGTTCATTTATAGAATACATAATTATTTATTTATATTTCTTATTTATTTAGGTAACCCTGATCAGGCTTGTCTTCATCGCTCGACTACTTATAAAAAAGAGTGTTTTCTTTGCTAATGTTCTTAAGGCATTACATGCTTCATTGCAAGGGCGTGGTAGCGTGTCAATCAAGATCTACAGTAGGTGACTTTCCAGTATTGAATGAGTGTAGTGGCGAGTAATAACTAGTCAAAAAGAAACAGAAGGAGTTTTGCCTTGTTGCCAAATACTAACTGTATCCTCTACAAAGAAAAGACAAACAACTTCAGTAATGTTATAACCTTTAGTCTTGCTTTCAGTGGCACTTGGATGCCAGCATTAAGAGAAGAATGGCTTATTAAGTCGCTGATTTGATTTCCACCGTAGGCGCGTAGGGAAATAGGAAACTTGCTTTACAGAAAAAACTTTCTCATATGCAAAAACAAATACAGACATGTAGAACCACTTGTTACCTGATACCTGTATTGCCTCCAGGCTTCTTCCAGTCTAGACCCCCTGTCACATCTTTGAATGGGCTGGGTATTGACAAGTTGCAGAATGCAAAGCTTGAATTCTCGGCTTACAGTGTGCCTATTGTGGTTAGCTTCCTAACAGGAGTGTCTCCAAAAGAAAATGTTGATAAGGCTGAAAATTAGCCAATATACATAGTGAGTGGGTGGCCAAAATAAGATAATGAGGCAACATGCATGCCTGGAAAAACATACACAAAGAAAAAAGGAAAGTGCATGAGACAAATGAGTTCTCATCCAGCCCCCGTGGCTCATGTGCAGACCAAACTTGAATGTGCGTCTCCTTCCTCGCTGAAACCCCAAGTCTTTGAACAAAAGGTTCTTTATTCAGGACTTTGTTGTCTTCTTTGACACAGGCTTATCTATCTTCCTTGACCTTAACTTGCCATGTAGACATGACTTTACAGACTTGTGTCAACAGTGAGGAGAAAGGCATCCCTGTATGTTAGAAGTTATGAAGGCTGTTTGGGTAAGAGAACCCATTTAGCTGTTTTTGGAGCTTTGTATTGGATCAAGGCATCTAATCCTACACACAAATATCAATAGAGAAAAAACATTCAAGCCTTGAAATGGTATCAAGACTAAGAAGTCTACAGCCATGCTAGCGGCTCTGTGAAGCTGCACTTAGCAGTTCTTTGAGTTAAATGCTTAACGCCAACTTGCTAAAATGCTCTCAGAGACACTGCTAAAATGCTAGTAGACATGGGACAATATGGAAATTTCATTTAACCATTATCCAAGATAATTGAGATTCACAGTATTATCCTGATAATCATCAAAATATGCTTAAAACCCTTAAAATGACACTAAAACATACTGCAATCGCTTTACCTTACATTTTGTAAAGAAACAAATATGTTTTATTGCATTCTCTTTATAGTTCGCTTGACCACTGCTGCGCTCTCCCTCTCACTTGTTGAGCCGGGGAGGAAGGGGAAATTTGAATGGTTTGTTTACAAAAGCCAACAGATAAGGCTGCATATATACCTTTGAAATCAAGCTCTATTTTTCACTTCATTACCATGATTGCGATCAAGACAGCTTTTTCAAGTCACTTGTGACGATATTCACGATTATCCTGACGATGGAAATTCACAACACGATCAACTTTTGTGAGTGTTTTTTATTGCGATCCGTGATATAATACTATATCGTCCCTTCCCTACATGCTAACAGGTATAATGTTTACCATGTTCATCTTATTTTACCGTGCTAGTATGCTGACATTTGCTAATCAACACTAAACACAAAGTACAGCTGAGGCGAGACTACGGCGTCTAAAACTCGAAAGGACGAAGTAAACTCACTATCGACGCGTCCAGGGGAGGCACCCTACTTTTTCCCTGATAATGCTACATTGTGAACAACAAATTTGTGTTGAAATTGGCCGGAGAAAAGTTAGTTGGCATTTGCTGTTAGCAGCCAATGGGCAGCACAGTCCCGTGGAGCTAACCACTAATGTTAATGGCATGGATGTCCATGGATAACGGAGGCTGCATTGAGTTTCATTATGATGAGATCAAGCTCTATTCAGTAAAAATATAGGTGAAGGTAAACTATAACGTTCTGATGATGTGTTTAAATGTAATCTTGTAAAATGTAGTTTTTGGCAAGAAACTTATCGTATACAACATTTCGTGACATCCCTGCCATGAATGCCGGTGCAAAATTTGATTTCAATCCATCCATTAGATGTTGAATTATTTCAACGTACGATATAAGAAAAAACTGAAGAAATATTGTTGGATCATCAAAGTCATTTGGATTCATCTTCTCTGCACCAAATTGTGTTGCAATACATCCAATAGTTGTTGAGATATTTCAGTGTGGACCAAAGTGCTGGACCAACCGACTGACCGTGACATTACCATCTAGAGCCATGCCGCTAGGTGTTAAAAAGGGTTCTATAAATGCTTGATTAGGTGTTTTCTTATATGCCTAAAGTCTTCAAAACTACAAGAACTACAATCTCCTCATAGACCAGTGAAGTATAATTCAGACAAGCAAATAACAGACGCCCCTCCTCATGACATAGCTTTCTGAATTACGACAACAATGATGATAGGGCTGCTGGCAGTGTATCGCGGCGGGGTGTGTTAGAAAAGGAAAAGAAGATGTCAGCCCTTCTCTTACCATGGTTGCAGCGTTTTACAAGCCAACATCACCTCCCAGGGATTTCATCAGCATCATAAAATGTATTTCATCCAAGCCATTTATAGACGAGATGACAGCATTGTTCATAATATTGTAGTGGTGGCTCGGCTCGGCTACAGCGTCGATCTGTGATTTGTTTAACCCCCGGAGCGCTAAAACATAATGTGCTCTAAACACAACACGCCCTCTGTAGTACCTTTTCTAATTGCCTAGTAAGTTTCAACAACACCAATGCTTCGTTGAGCTCAGAATTAATTTCCTGGTGGGACTTTGAGCGGAACATCTTCATTACCACATGTTTTCATAATTGAAGCCAGAGGCCTGTAAAAGAGGAGGAATTCTGCTTGCTTCACTTCCAATGTTTCCCTCCATAAAAACGGTGGAACTGACCCTCTTAATGCAAGATTGCCCTCTAAACCATTAGTGGAGGCTATATATTATAAGTATATTCCCATGCACTGCATCATATTACATCCCCATGACATTTAAAGCATCGCTGATAAATGATCAATATCTGCTACTCTATTTTCATTTTCATAACAAACCACTTCAGCGTGGTGGAGAATGGGTTCCCTGGTAGAAATACCCTGGAGTGCATAGTTGGACTAATGCCAGGCAGTAAGGATTAGCCCTCTGGACCTGCAGTATATCCACTACATCAACAACCGCTTCCTGAGCTGATTAGAAGGCAGTCTGAGATTTTTTAATATGAATGCACTTGTTTAGTTTTTATCCGAGTATTATTTAAATAATCAGGCAACCACAAGATTTGCAAGAGATTAAAGATACTAATCTAAGTGGGTTTTGGGGTCAAAGGACACGGAAACAACCTACTGAACTTGATTTCGTTAAACAGTCAAGCAGGAGGTATTTGAAATATTCACGTTAGACTGGCAGGGGAGTTTTGCTTTTCTTCTTAGTGTTATTCTGGCTCAGTAAATCAGCATTTTGTGCACTTTTTATGTGCGTACGCTTCCCAGAAATAAAGTCATCTGAAGATTTATTCTGGGTTATAAATGGTCTGCACCTGTTGGTTGATTGAAAAACATCCGAAATGAGAGCCAGGATTTGAAGCTGGAAACGTCATTACATCTGTTGAGCTGTTTGTAACTGATAAAAAAAAAAAAAAATCCCACAAGGTCCATTTAGGAGCTGTTCTGGAGCTTTTGATCGTTTTACACAATCTTCCTCAGCAACCAGAGTTAGCCCAGTTGTCATGGAACAGTTTACATTTCCCTTTTCCTGGGAACTTTAAGGACCTCTTGTCAATGTTGGCTTTAGAGTTGAGATTGACAGTTAATTTGTGACCATTTATTAGCTGTCGTTGTGGAGCTTTCAATTGTATCACACAATCTTCCTCAGGAGATGGAGTTTGCCCAGTTGCAGTTTGAGCACTCAGGACTTCTCATCCATTTGGCTTAAAAGTTACTTTTTGGCTTAAAAGTTACTCTTTCCAAGGTGAAAATTGTTCAGTCCTAACATGTTTGTAATGGTTGCATATGTGTCATATTAACCAAGATGTGTCTCCCCAATATTAAAGGGCAGGTCCATTATTTCATGTATTTTTGAGGTTTTTATATCATTAAGCATGTAGGCTACTAGTGAGGACACCACAATCCATAGTTTGGATCTGAAAGTCACACAGTAAAACAAACAAACTAACCGATCAAGGCAGCGGTAGACCAGCAACTCCTGTGTTCTGCGAGGTAAAACTACTGTTTTTGTGAATGTAGTCTGGTGGCTTTGAAGAGAACATAGATAACGGCTCCAGTTCCCCACCGGAAAGGGCTGTCTGCAGCGGCAAGGGTAAAACAGTGAAAATATTGTAAATATAGCGTACAATTTAAATTGATATCGTTGTTTTTTTTGTTTTGTTTTAGGTGGTTAAAATACTTTTTTTTCTGCTGCTCCAATCCGCAGCCACTTTACCTCGCCATCAGACAGCCCTTTCGGGGAATTGAAGCCAATATATCACTCTCTTCAAAGCAACCAGACTCCATTGACAAAAAAACATAATTTTACCTCACAGAACACAAAAGAATAGCCTAGATACAACCACGCTTAAAAAAAAATCCAAACTAACCCTTTCAGTTATTTCCAAACATTGACTAAGCTAGTGCTAGCATTCACATTATTCATTATCATAACCTTAATGATTACTTTGGTAACCTACGTCACCACTTTTTGCTAATGGCTGTGTTGGGGTTTCCATTTGAAAACCCTAGAAAATAAAGTAGTTGGACTTTAAGGTACTTATTGCAGTAAGGTTGGTTGTATTTTATGTCTACTATTCAACTGGTAACTGGCTGATTTTTTCTCATTTGATTTTCCGTGGTTGGACATTGGATAGCTATTACGCTGGAATGGTTTTGTATCCTGGCTTGTACACTGATTGTCCACTCTCTGGAGTAGTCGAGCAGTAAAGTTTGTAGTGTGTTTCCTACAGTACACAGTGATTCTGAGCCAGGGTCCTTGTGTTCAGCAGTGTAGCTGATAGCGACAAGGGTCTAGCCTGCCAAGTCTGATGCCTTTGATGACTGATGCAAAGCAGCCAGGCCTTAGGTTGTGCAAAAGCCCCTCTGTGTCTCCGTAGTGAGTGGGCGGCCCTGAAACAACCGCCCTTCTCAGTCATAATCATCTTAAACAAGCTAACGCATTGTTCCAGAGTTTTGTTAACCATGTGTGATGTGCTTCTTTTTTGTGTGTGTCAGGAACAGGATGACGCCCCGCACGTTAACAATGGATGAAATCTGAGCCGTGGGCTTGTGGGAGAGGTGTTTGATGAAAAACTAGTACCATTTTCTGTCAGTCGATGCTGCTCACACTATTTCAGTGGCGATAGAATTGTTTTGAAAATACTCCGAAGATTATAACGGAGCACTCTGGGGCCACAAGCACTTGGCTGGCAGCGGCAACCCGCCGCATTTCAAACATTTCAGTTTGATGTGTCATCAGGAAGACGTGGCTGAATTCTTACGAGCTTTTCCTGGGCAAATTAAATTGGTCACGCTTTTGGCCGAGTACAACGCAACATGTAACAAAATACCCTTTCAGAGTGTTGAACATTATGAGAGCCCCGCTGCTGTCCAAACTGATTCCCCTGAGCTCCGTTTGTCCCTGACTCTTGCCCTCTGCCAGTGTGGATAAGGAAGAAACTACTCATCGGTGGATTTAAGGGTCTGCTGATGTGTAAACCAGAGTTTGAATAGTGAGTAAGGGCTGAGCAACAGAGTAAAGCTTACTAATGCAAACCTCAGGGCTTTTCTAGAATATTCCTTTTATGGGGTCTCCAGCAGGGCCGAGTTGCTAGAGACATGACTAAGGCAGTAACTGAGTTGTTGGCAGGCAGCGCTGCGAAACAGCGGTTAGACCTACACACAAATGAGCCTGTCAGCAATCGGCGCTAAAAATAAGAAACCCTTAAGCAGAAAGACTGCCTCAAGGAGTGTCTATCTCCTTTGTTTAGTTGAAGTGAGGAGTCCAGTGAGTGAGAGTTATCTGTCCTCTCTTGATCTGCTCCAATATGGGCCCTCTGCTCTGCACTGGGAATGCTTAAAACCAACAGGGGATTCCCGAATCACAGCTGCTTTCTCCTGCTGGAATGATGTGTGAAATGTGTGGGTTCCTTTACTCGTGGTTGTTGTTTTTCTTTCTCTCTTCCTCCGCTCTTCTTTTCCAGGCATGGCTTAGTGACGGACTGGGGGGGGAGAGAAAAAGACAGTGAGTTAGCAGCAATGCGCTCGCCGCCCACTCCCTCTCCAGTCTTCCTCCCGTGCTTCCTGTGGGATTGAAGAGGAGTATGGTTTTAACAGGGAAGGAGAGAGAGAGAGAAAAAAGAGGGGAGGTGGGGGTTGTCTTGGCTCGAATGGCCTTCAATAGGGAGAATGCCTGGACGTTAAAGAGGAAGTGGGTTTATGTTGGAACATTTCAGGAGAATGGTGGGTGCATTATTGGAATTTAAATGGGGCTGGAGGTTGTGTGAGTTTTGGGTAACAGGAGTGGGATTGTTTGGTGCCTTTATGGAGGACTAATGGACTTTCCAACCGGGCAAGTGGGGGAATTGTCTGACTAATGATATGCATTGCTTGATTATTTGGTCCATAATGTTGCGCCCCTCATATATCGGTCACAGCTGGACAGTAATAGGAGTGCAGCTGTGTTTAACCAACACCAATAAATCAACTTGGTGCCCAGTAATTTATCCTTCTATCATTTATAGTTATTTATCTCTTCGGTCATGGATATCACTATTGGGTAATGAATGCATCATTGACTATTGAGATAAATGTGCAGTGTGTTGATTATTCACAGCAGCAGCTCAAACGATAACCAGCATGGATGCTATGAAAGCTCCTCTTGTAAGTCAGTAACCACATAATAAATTAATATTTTTCTAAATTAAAGGTTTGGCTCACTGAAATTACAAAAAAACCCTAATTTTCTCATTTACCTCTGATGGTATGCAAACAGTTTTGCTTTTATTTGACCTGGTTTTGAGATGTTTGTCTCTGAGATTTCTGCCTCAACCCCAATACAATGGAGGTGAGTGGACTTTAGTTTGTTATGCTCACAACGTTGAAAAAAAACAAGCTGTAAACACAACATGGACATATTATTTATGCATTTATTTGATGTCGTATTTCAGGCTACCAAATATAACTGTAATATTCAGTCTCTTTTTAGCTCTGTGTTGGTTTCCTTTAACTTTTTCTGTCCACGGTGTTTGGCAGGTAGCGTAGAGTAGGTTTATCAAAGCTTCTTTGATGAAAACAGCTGCCTACTGCAGCTGGAAACAATACCGATGAGCACTGAGAGTGAACCAAAGCAGAAGAGTTGTGCGTAGGGATGTCACGGTGAGGCAATTAGAATTTTCCCACCAGTTAATAAACTTGTGACAACACCGGTGTTACCGGTTACACCGGACATTTTACAAGAAAAGAAGGCGCTCAATATATGTAGAGTGCTTACTTTGATCTTTAACATCGGATGGCTGTGTGTCTGGTCTCTCTGATAGCGCTTTCGCTGCGGGGCTGCAGGTTTCCACCTGGCACCACTGCGCCGCGCACACTGGCTGTGGCCGCTCCGTCCTCCGCACAGCGATTTCCTCATTAACTTTATGGTTCCCTTATAGCATTGAGTTTAAATCCGAAATATTGCCAAATAGCCTTTGCCTTGCTTTTGCTTTTTTGCTCCAACACTAAATCCTCCGCCATCGTCTTGTCCGTCAACTCTCTCGTCCCATGTGTCAAATCTGACTCCTGCTACTCTGTGCTGAGACTCCATACGGAGCAGACACTTTCACTTTCAGATTGAAGCATCCGTCGTCTGACCATGTATTGATAACACGCCGCTGATAAGCTAAAAATGAACTAAATAGATTTTAGCAGTGGAAAGTTATGTAATTGATGTAACACCAGTAACACCGACTACTGCGTCAAACCTAGTTGCGAGGCTGAAAGATGTTTTAGAACTGACGGGAACTGCAGAGTTGGGTGGAAAAAGACCCCCTTTCACATCACACATCTGACCCATTGTTCATATACAAATATTGATTTCTGCAGAAATCAAAAAGAAAGAAGGAAAAACAGTGTTGTTTTCCAGAAACAATGTCCCGGTTACTGTGACCAATCCACAGACTTCAATGGGAACAGTTTTCATTGGAACTACGTTTTGACAAAGAATTTGTTCTCATAAAACTGTTGACAGCGATTGAACATGTATCCAAAACGACATGTTTCAGTTGAATTTTATAATTTGCATCTTTTATTGTTGTTAGCAGTAGGCTACAAACAAAATGTATTGGAGTGACACTTTTTCTTTTATTTGGGTGAACTGTGGACCTTCAACCTCATGTAGATTTATAGTATATATATGCAGTATATTAATTTGAACCTAATAATTTAACTAAAAAACTAAATTGCTCTAAAGGTCCTCTGGCTTTTAAATCAGGCATTAAAGTTGACTGATTTCTATCAGAAAGGCTGATCACAGTATGCAGAAGTGTGTGAGTATACATACTCTATTCCTGTGTTTGTGCAGAACCCAAATCCACGGTTTCCTCACACCGAGGTGGAGAGTAAACATTATGATGGGCCCGGCCACAGGTATCTGGAGTGTCTCACCGACTGGTAGAGAGTGCTCTTCAGGAGCGGAGAGTAAACACAAGCCTTTTTGGTCTTTATTTGGTCACTTTGCTGAGCTTTTAACAGACTAGACTTCAATGATTGCGCTCAAACTCCGGCAGGGCCGGTGAGCAAAGTCACCAGGGTTGAACTTGTTTAGAGGACATGTGACGTATTCACTGGGATGCTTCATTTGCTTGTGTTCTACAGCTGTTTTGTCCCCTTTGTCAGCCTCTAGGGAAAGGTCAGCCACGTTCATACATCAAGTGTGAAGCTTTAACACCCACAGTTTGACCCACAGCCGGCTGCTATGTCCCACATCTCTTTCGTTCAGCTAAACCACAAACCACTCCTGTTCTGACTCTCCTTTATTTTTTCCCCTCACATCCTTTCCATCAGTCCTCTTTCTCCATAGATTTAGACTGTCCTCCTCCTCTGGAGACGACAATCGGCTACCATCTGGTTCGGCATAGCAGGGTAGCCGTCTGGATCTGACCCTGTGCAAAGATCAACTTCCTGTGATGTCAAAGGGACTTGTGTTGCTGCATTCACTGGGGATAAGGAGGGAAAGTGGGGGGGTATCCTCTCGTCCTTGCTGGCCCCTTTTTCTTTTTCTGAGGCCCCAAGATGTTTTCTCTAAGGGACTGATGCATCTCCCACGCAAAGGAAGATTGTGTTTCCCCTGTACAGAGAGCAGGATATCAGGGATTTTTATGTCAGACTACAAAGTGTGTTTAAACAAATATAGTACACACAACCGAAGAATGCACATATGACTACTTGTACTGCTGGTTTTGCCTTTATATGACACTTGATCCCTCATCTCCTCTTGATTTTAAGCCAGAAAATATAAGAGGAGGAAGTATGAGTGCTGAATGCACTGAAAGAATCAAGGAAGTGGATTTTTCCCCCTTCATTCACTGATAGTGGGCTTTGAGAGATTTATGCTTCCCTGGAATCTGGAGGTCTGGAAATCGGAGTCAATGCAACCCCCAACTTTAAACTGAGGCCAATAAAAGCACATGTATTTTTCCCCCCATCTTATCAACATCCTCTTACCATACGTGCAGAGACATACAGTATGAGGGGGTTAACCATAATTCACCTCTACATAAGGGGATTAATCTTGGTATTGATTTGTTATCAGCGGAGGAACACTGCTGATTGAGTTACATAAGATACTTTGCCGTAATGCTGTTGTCTCGGGGAGAGAAATAAACAAGTCATGTCAGTTAGCATTGTTACTTCCCTTTAATTATGTATAAGTTTTCAGATAATGTAATTATCAGACTCTGGACACTGCGTAATTGAATTGCAGGTAGTGAATGAGAGGAAGAGAACGCGGCAGGGCCATTTCTGTTGTCTGTAGTAGAAAGCATGATGATTTAAATGTATAGTAGATGGCTCAGTGTACCAAAGGAAACCATTAGATGGGTTAGAGAGGGTTTTTCCGTGTCCCTGGGAAGTTCAGTTTGCATTTGTGGACATTTAGTATTTCCTCTCATGGCCAGAAAAATGTGAAAAATCCAAACATGTAAATGAGACCGCAAAATGTGAATTTATGGCAGACTTTTTTTCCTTTTGGTTAGTTTTGGTACTTAGCATTGCACATTTGATCTCACCATGTTTAGTTAATGTGTCTCAAATATTTACTGGAACGTTCGTCTGCCGTGACTTTGGTTTTATACCCTGCCTCACTCGCTCCTCCTTTTTCTCTGTCAAATAAGATTTTCAGCTTCAAAGTTGAAAGAAAAGGTTTACATTTTATAGTTTGGTTCCAGCACTGCTTAGCCTTCATAATAAAGGAGATGGACATAATAACACAAACACCTGTAGCTTATATGCAATTCAATAGCCCTTCAGTAAATGCTACCTTTTGAAAGCTTTTAAAGGAAAGTTGGACATTTTGGGAATTCACTGTCTTGCAGAGGGTTAGATGAAAAGAGCAATACCACTCTCATATCTGTCTGTTAAATATAAAGCTACAGCCACTAAGCATAAAGACTGGAAACAGAGGGAAACAGCTAGCCTGGCTAACTAACCATAGACTGTATATAAAAAGTGGACATAGTCAACGTGATGTCACCCATTGGTTTGTGAACTACAGTTTTGAAGCCTTGATTTTGGCATTTTTGCCTTTGCCATTTTGTATTTTTGCAACCAGAAGTGACACGAGAGGGTGGAGCTAAGTACAACCAACCTCTGAATAACACATTTTTAAGCAACCAAAATATTATAATTAACTTTCATGATCTGAAAACAAACTGTGAAAGGGTTAAAGTTATAAGACGACAACATGGACAACTCCCAGACCGGACAACGCCGTGGTAGCGACCTGTCAATCACAAGGTAGCCATGCCCTAAAGCATACCCTTCTTTATGGTCTATTTTACTCTAAATGGGACCATAATTTACTAAATGAACATCATGCTGTATTGAAGAAGACTTGAAACTAGTGATTGAGACCATAAACTCAAGTTTACAATGTTTACTGAGGTGATAAATCAAGTGAGAAGTAGGGTCGTTTTCTCATAGACTTCTATACAATCAGACTTCTTTTTGCAACCAGAGGAGTCGCCTCCTGCTGGCTATTAGAGAGAATGCAAGTTTAAGGCACTTCCACATTGGCTTCACTGTACAGACCCGGAGGAAGCCCATTATCAGGTATCACATTATACCTCATTTGTTTAATCCACACAAAAACCAATGTGTAAAAACTACAATACAGAGGGTTATATACCAGATGGATGCAAGATGTTTCCCCCTGGTTCCCTATGTTTATGCTAAGCTAAGCTAACCGCCTGTTCGCAGTAGCTTCACATTGACCGTACAGACATGAAAATGGCATCAATCTTTTCATTTAACTCTCCACCAAAAAGCAAATAAGCATATTTCCCAGTGTCAGCTTTTTCTTAGGTTTTTATTTTTGTGTTGGATGACTGTATATTGTAAGGTTTTCCTGTGATTTGTACTTTACACGCAAATTTTACTCTTTAAAAGTAGAGATTACACAAACTTTTAAGCATTATATGGCAAGATTTGAGTAATTATTCCTCAATTTCCATCTCTTGGAGAGAAATACAGGTGGTTGAAACACAGATTTGACCTACATTCTCTGTAACAGTATCATTCTCAATTTTGGTGTGGTATTGAGTGTGTGGACCTGAACAATGAACTTATTATCACACATAATTAGCTTAGCCAGTCTCTTTTTCTGTAGTCGCACAGATCCTGTAGCCTCAAGAAACAAATATCTACCCACACACCCTTGACTTCCAACACTAGTCCCCAAGTAAACATCAAAAGAGAGATATGCGACCGCACATTTCAACAAGCTTAGATGACTAATGATCGGGTTTACCGAGTCTTTTGTGTTGCTCTGACTGGGTGCCGATCAACACGGCGCAATCCAGGGAATATTATGTACTCCTCACGGTGTTGCACACTCACACACGCCCGTACACACACACACCCACCCACACACACGCACACACATGCAAAAAGAAATATACCAGACCTGCCACTCCTTGCTCATAGAGTTACCTCTTGGACATTTTGTGACGACAATACAGCTGGAGGAAGTGAAGCAATCTGTAATTAGTCTTTGTCACTATATCAGTTGCGTCACTGCAGGCCCCACCCGTACATTAAAGCAGACAGTAAGCTGAGTGAATTTCATGAGTCAAAATTGAATCAGGTGTTATGGAAAAAACAGAGTTCCCAGTAATTTCCAATCTGCATATTCCTTTACACACAAGCTGTTTCTACTTGTAGAAAGGTGTGACTCAAAGTTTCTGGCTCATCTAACTCAGACACTGTTTACGAGAGTTGTACAGTAAAAGGCTGTGTTGTTAGAAGAAAATAAAAGCAATCTTTTAGTTATAACTTCTACGTAGCTACAGCCTGACCTTGTTTCTTTCTCATGGGCTGATGAGGAAGTCAGTTTATGGTCGTGCAATATCAGGTCATTTACCACCTGCAACCTGAGTGATGAAATCAACAAGTGGACTGAGGAGTATGTTTACTGTGGCTATACTGCTGCTTGCTTGAGCAATCAACTGTTTTTTTTTTTTTTTCTTTATCGTGCACCACACAAGTCTGAACCTTTGGTGGAGGAAGTTTTATGAACCTTTACTCACCTTTACTGCTCATCATAAATATTAACTGAACAAAACTTTGAGACAGGAAGCAGCCTGGGAGATATCCATACATAGATGTTCTGTATATGGTAATAATACGACACTAATTAACCATAATCAGCGTCCTTATTAGCAATTCAGAATGTCTAAATCAGGTTGATTAATATTCACAGCTGCACACTCATGACAACCTTTTTGTTTATTACAGTTCGGTTTCTCAGTCTGGGTAATAATTAGGAGGCTAATTACATCTCACATGGCTCCTCTAATTAAAACGGTCAGCTTGCCTTTGCTACTCTGCCTCTGTTGCCTGGGCGTTAGGCTGCCGGACGGCAGGGTTCACGTCAGGGAGATCCCTCAGGGACAAACTAATGAGGAGGAAGAGGAGGGAGGGTGGGAGACAGCTGTTTGTGCCTAATTCTCACTGATTTGGCGCACCGTCGCTGTTGGTTTGCGTGAATTCGAAACATGGAAGAGGAAAAGTAAAAAAATACTGGCATCAGATATTAGTTTGCCTGAGCTGAAAGATGATGTGATGTCTCTTTCTTCAATATGGCAAATCAGTGCAATTAAGTTAACTGTTATGTGCAGTGTCGTGAGGTGTGTTTCAGGATTCGGAGCGCATGTTTTGGCTTTCTTTGCAGTCAAGAGCAGACACGTTGTGGAATGTGACCCGAGATTATTACACCAGCAGCACCATCATTTGTAATAAACAGGAGGAATCTTTTTTTGTTTTTACTCAACCTATGGCTCAAGTTAACCCATACATTACAACTTCATTATCAATTATATACTCATTATGTGAGTGTTTGCGTGCATTAATGTGTGGAGGGGTGTTGAACACAGTTGACTCTCTTCAGTGGCAGTCAGAACCTGTCTGACCAGCTCAAGGGAGGAAGACGACCTGCTTTCTTAACATACATTCTTGCTTTAAAAACTGCATTAAGAAAAAAAGCCTCTCGTGTCTCCAGCGCTTATCAGCAACACTGCCTTCCTTATTCCAACACTTTATTGCATAAGGCCAGATAGGCTGCATTATCAGCCCACAATTGTCATCCTGTGAATCCCTCTCTCAATTGCTTTGTTGTTGTTGGCACTGAAAACTCGAGAAAGCGCACAAATCAGCATTTGATGTAAGTTGTTATTTAGTCACGTCAAGAACTTTTCCTAAAATCTGATATGCTTAAAGGTGCAGTGTGTAGGATTTGGCGGCATAGTGGTGTGGTTGCAGATTGCAACCAACTGACTACCCCTCCGCTCACTCCTCCCTTTCCAAGACGGCGGTAATGTGAGCTGCCGAGTGTAAAGCCGTGGTAACGCCGTTTGCCTCGTTCAGAGGCCATCTATACTATAATAACACCACCACGGTTTTGCACTCTGCGGCTCACGTTACCACAGTTTCACAAGCGTGTCAGAGAACTATGGTGGCCTTCAGGTAACGTAATGATGTGAAAGGCTCTCGTTAGAGCCAGTGTTTGGTTTGTCCATCCTGGGCTACTGTAGAAACATGGCAGACTCCGTGAAGAGGACCCGCTCCCTGTGTAGATAT